>JAXGGT010046874.1:0-11300 GCA_035583425.1 Marsdenia floribunda
AGAAAAAGAAAAGCAGTACTTCCTTCATTAATGAACATGGATTTAAATAATTAATTTTCAAAAAATAAGTTGTCATTAAAGAAAATAAATAAAAAAAATATATTTTTTTTTATGATAGGAAAGAGGATGTTAGCAAAGTAATTGGGATCAAGAAAATGAATTCTCACAAATATCCCACTGCCTAGAAAAAGAAAGCTGCTCTGAAGCTCATTTGAAGAAGTTTATTTATTTATTTATTTTGTTTTGTTTTGCAGCTGTTTAATCAGTAAGTAGTATACTTCAAAAGAGTGATTTCCTCATAAGAAAAAATTGGATTCTTGGTGGTGCAGCTACAATAGCGGCCAAGAAAAAAGTGGTGGTGGTGGAAAATGTTGAATGGCATGTGTGGAGAGAGAAATAGAGGGAGAGAAGTGGGAGCAGAGGAGAAGACAGGAGAACATTGAATGCATTTAAACTGCAGCTTCTAAAAATGGTTAAGTGAGGAAGTAAATGCAAATTTGATTTCACTTTTCCAAAAATTGTACAGCTAGACACTCGAAGCCCTTACTCATCTAATGTCACAGATTCATAAGATCGTTTGTAAGTCAAAAAAATGTTGGAGGAAAAATCTTGGTCCGTAGCAGTGATGAAAAATTCATAAATAATATATCAAGACCAAATGATTTTGAGTCTTTTTACATATTATTATCTCTCCAAATATGTTTGCTGCAAAAAAAGACAATATATATATCTGTGTATATATATATTATATTACTAAGACATATAATTTTGAACTAAAAAAGGAATAATTCAAGATAAATTGTGAAAAGTGTAATTTTCTCTATGTTAAGAAGAACTTCACCTGTTATTTCGTTGTACAATAAAGACAACATTTCTAGAGAAGTTAATTTGCCAATCTCTTTTGGAATTACACCTATCAATTAAAGATATACAAGAATATGAGGTCCAATTAAAGAACTATGAGTAAAACAAAAAAAAATAAAAGCGAGAAAGGAACCAAACTTGACATTAACTTTAAAAATTCAATGATTAGAGGAGCATGCTAAGGCTATAACACGTCATGTCTTAAATTAATATAATGATTACTACCAACAAGTGTATATTAGTCGAAGATCATGCTCGGTGATGGAGACACCATTTTACGGATGATAAAAATTAAGGTTTTTTTTTTTTTCCCATATATATATATATATTCCTATATCTTTCCAAATATTTGGATTAGAAAGTGACTAACATCGTTCAAAATTGTTTGATCACCAACAGAGATAAACAAAGCAAATTTTTATAGTAATTGTGTTATAATTACTGTTAATAGTAACCATAGAATAAAATTTTAATTTCAAATTGATACAAAATTAAAAATTCATTAATTTATTAATTTAATCGAATAACATTAAATCGTCAAATCAATATAAATATTTAAATGATTAGATTATAATTACATATATCTAATCTATTTTTCTCAAAATAAAATATTTTTCACTTAAAAAAAAAATGAAATTCAATTTTTTTTGTTCCACTTTCACTTATAATTAAAAAAGCTACGTTTCAAATAAACCCCAAATAATTGAAAACATAACTTAATTTTATATATCCTTTGTATTACATCAATATATTATATATATATATATATATATTTATAACTTTCAGTAATAAATAAATATATATATATATATATATATATATGTATACATATATTTGCTAAATAGAACATATTTTTTAAGTAAATAAAAAACTAAATTTAGTAATTTTTAATAAAAGAGTATTTTATTTTATATTCTAAATAAATCATTTTCTTTTCTTTGAGAATATATTCGTTCTTTATGTTTTATTTTAATATATTTGAGCACTTCCTTGTGTATCATGTTAAGCCATGGTTTAACATGAAGGTGGGAGAAGTGTATTTTCTAGTTTTATATCCTCAGAATAGTCACATTCAATAATAACATATTTTGTAAGAAATTATCAAAATATTTTGACTTTTAATTAGAATATGTTAGAAGATACATCATTAATAAAGTTAAATATGTTTTTCATCCAATAGAGATATGAGATCTTATATTAATGTTGTAACTTAAGGAACGTAAAAGTTGTTGAAAAAGAATGCAAGAAAACCTAAATTAGATACAAACAATGTGTTGGCTTCAAATAAGATAAAATAATAATAATAAATTATTCTAGTATGACATATAATTTTGAACTAGAAAAGGAATAATAACTCAATATTAAGGAGAATTCTACCTGTTATTTTATTCTCGGATAAACTCAACTCTTTTAAAGAAGTTGAATTGCCAATCTCTTTTGGAATAAGACCCGCATATTAAAGACGCAAAAGAATGTGATGTCCAAATACCTATAAGTAATACAAATTCATAAGTTAAAAAAGATAAAAGAAAATAGTAATGAAATAAAAGAAAAACCGACAAAACAATAGTAATTTAACTAAAACTCTTAATATCAAAATCTTCGACAAAAATCATATAATCTTCTGATTTTCCACTAATGATCCCAACTCGTTATACTGTATTACAATCTATCATCCATGTAGATTTTATTAGTATATATAAAAATTACGGAAAGAAAGACTGGAGTAATTAGAAATGTATGGAATTTATGGAGTAAATGATATGGTACAAAACGAAGCTCGTCTTTGAGAGCAAAAAAAAGAACCCTCTCGTTTGTTAAAAGTGGGAAGAAAAAGGACATGCATGTCTAGCAATTAGCATCTATTTTTCAATAAATGTTGCATGAACTCATACATATGATCTTTAAGTAAGTCAAGAACATATTAGGAGACGGAGTCATGTTCCGATGGAATGATAAAAATTTTATAAATAATATATCAAGATTAAATTATTTTATGATTTTTTATATGTTATTATTTGTCCAAATATGTAAATAAGACTATAATATATATACACAAAAAATAGCTAGACATAAATTAACCTTATATATATCCTTTGTAATACTTGAATATAAAATCAAATTGTAAAATTTAAAACTTTCAAATATATATATAAATACTATGAAACTTATTTTAAATTAAATAAAATAAGGCAGAGGAGTTCGTTTATACTATATGACAGCCTATCATCTAATTTCAACAAATCGAATCATTAAATATACCAATCTCAACTGCTATACCACTCCCACCACCCACTGTGGTGGAATAGGCAGCGTTTTTTGAAACATTACAAAAGATTAGTTATTAGGATTTTATTCCTACCTTCCACACACACCATAAATAATTTCGCTCAATTATTTTCACACTAAAATAATAAGGTTATTATGAAATCGTAGGAACACAGCTGAATAACGAAAGTAACATGAAGAGTATAAAAGTAACAAATTCTAAGATATATTTCTCTTGTTACTTTTATACTCTTCTTGTTATTTTCATTATTCAATTATATTCCTACGATTTCATAATACGTTATCAGCATGAGTCTCTACCGTCAAGTAAAGAATGTAGAAAACCTAAATTAAATACAAATAATGTGTTGGCCTCAAATAAGATAAAATAATTAAAAATATATATATATTCTAGTATCGTATATAGTAACTCATTATATATTGTGAAAAATTGTAATAAAAGTCCTCAACATAAGGAAAATTCTACAGGTTATTTTATTGATGGACAAATTTAATTCATTCAGAGATATTAAATTGCTAATATCTTTTGGAATTAGACCTAAAAATTAAAGACATACTAGAATGTGGTGTCCAAAGATCTATAAGTTATACAAATTCAAAGGTCAAGAAAGATAAAAGAAAATAATATTGAATAAAAAAGACAAAACAATAGTATAATAACTAAAACTGAAAAAATAAATAAATAAACATTGATTAAAATAATTAATTTTAAAAAAGTGTGTGATCATTAAAGAAAATAAAGAAAATATATATATATATATATATATTGTTAAAGAAAAGAAAAGGTTAGCATCTCTGTCTGTGGTATGCTTTGTCTTAGTTTAGTTTATTTGGTATTCTCAGTTTCCAAAACCTCTCTACCCCTTTCTTGAATAATTCTTTTCTTAGCCAACTAATCACTTGTGATAATTAAAATCTATGCTCCAAATTAATCGCTACTATTTCCCCAACTTTTATCGGATGTATTTTTGAAATGGAATGTTTACACATTTTTTTTAATTCCTGAACTTAATTTTGCAAATTTATTTATTTAATTATTTTTAACTTGAAGAATTCAATCTTTAAGTTTTTTTTTTTTTAAAATCTGTATATATATTTTTTAATTTGTTGTTTCTATATGTGAAGTACTAACTTAAAATATATAAGTTTAAATACATTCGTTATTTATATTTTATTATAATATATTTTAGCACTTCCCTTTTCATTATGTTTAGTGATAATTTAACAAGATTTTATATCATTAGAATAATCATGCTCAATAATATTATATTTTATAATAAATTTTCACAAGTTCCATTATCACAATATTTTAGTTTTTAATATATACTGATTAGACATCTATGCTTTTGAATTTCGATGCAATAGATATATCTTAATTTAATTTTTCAATTTAGAAAACTTAAAAAATAAGGAAAAAAGGTGAAAAAGTAAATTTAAATTAAATACAAACCATGTGTTCCATATTTTAACTTTTAATATATGGAAACTTGGTTAGTTCAGTCTCATAACTATTTTTGTTAATTAATTAAAGTCCAAAATCTTTATTTTTAACTTAGTAAGTCCTATAGCTATTTACGAGCGACCTATTAAGTCCTTTCGGCCAAAAATTTAAATTTCTCGGTCAAAATTCATCACGTGTTGGGTTCTGATGATGATGATCCTAATAAGAAAGCAATGACAATGGCATCAACGCCTTTTGAAAGGAATAAATTGTACAATAAATATTCACAATGCCACAGAACTCTAAATCCAATGGAGTTTAGCTTCTCACCATCTGCAATGGCCTAGCCATTCTCTCTGCTTCTCAATTCGGAGAGAAACAGAGAGAAGAATAGTGTTTGGACTATTTTGGCCCCTCAAAAAATCATCATGTATCTGATACGTGATTAATTTTGACCGAAAAGTTTAAATTTTTAGCCGAAAGGACTTAGCAGGCTGCTCGTAAAAAGATATAGGACTTTCCAAGTTAAAAATAAAGATTTTGGACTTTAGTTAATTAACAAAAATAGTTATGGGACTGAACCGGCCAATTTTCCTATATATATTCTTAAAAGAGATATCGCTTTTAATATATAGAGATCTTAATTTAATGTTCAACCTTGGGAACTTAAAAAATGAATGCAAGAAAATTTATATTAGTTACAAACAATGTGTTGGCTTTAAATACAATATATATATATATATATATATGTTCTACTATGACATATAATTTTGAACCAGGAAAGAAATAATAACTCATTATAAATTATGAAAAGTGTAAAATTCCTCAATATTAAGGAGAATTTCACCTATGATTCCTTTATTGGACAAATCCAACTCGTTTAGAGAAGTTAAATTGCCAATATCTTTTGAAATTAGACTTACAAGTTAAATAGGTACAATATAAAATGTGATGTTAGAAGACCTATAAATAACACAAGCACATAAATTAAAAAAGACAAAATAATTCATATGTTGTGATATATTTGTTAATCAATTATATATTTAACATTTGTCAATCGTTGCCTTAATTAAACCCCAAATATTTTAATGAAACCCCAAATTTCATTCGTAAATTTGAAGAAATGGGTAAGTTATTTAGATCTTCAAATATTTATTCAGTGAACAAATTGATCCTTTTATACATTTTTATTAATAAAAAATAAATGTTTTTTAAAAAAAAAAAAAAATTATTTCTTCAAGGAATAAAATTGGAATAAAAAATTCTTTATACGAAAGTTGTTAACAAATCTTCATAATTGTTTGGAATTTAAAGAAAATATTTGATACCCGTCCCATATCGTAAATACATGTGGATATGTTATGAAATATAAACATGGGCCTAATTGTTCATTGTCAACTCGGGATATCTCTTTTAGTGCAACGAGGACGGTACCAAGTAATTGGTACTAGGTGCTGTAAAACTCACAGTCACAACACGGGGCTCGCGAGCCAGGGTGGTGACAAAATGGATTCCCAAGAAAGGGTTTTTGAAGGTTGGGGAAGACAGGAGAGTACTTTTGAAATTTTAGGGAAAAAAAGCTCTAGACGCAAAATTTGTTCTTCTTCAAGAATGAAATATAGGAGTGGAAAAAAAGAACGAGGACGGTACCATGTAATTGATACTAGGTGTTGTAAAAGTCACAGTCACAACACGGGGCTCGCGAGCCAAGGTCGTGACAAAATGGATTCCTGAAATGGTTTTTGAAGGTTGGGGAAGAAGGGAGAGTACTTTCGAAATTTTAAGGAAAAAAAGCTCTAGACGCAAAATGTATTCTTCTGCAAGAATGAAATATAGGAGTGGAAAAAA
The DNA here is from genome assembly GCA_035583425.1 of Marsdenia floribunda. Classification (NCBI taxonomy): domain Eukaryota; kingdom Viridiplantae; phylum Streptophyta; class Magnoliopsida; order Gentianales; family Apocynaceae; genus Marsdenia; species Marsdenia floribunda. Next base: position 6,443 of record JAXGGT010046874.1, read on the forward strand.
AGTGATTGTTCGAACCTCGTGGATAGATTTAAATCCAGGAATAAGGTTTGCTTTATGCTAAGTGTCAAGCTTTATTTATACACCTTTACAAGATGCACGAAGAAAAATATTTAAAAATTTTAATTTTATTCCTTCTATAAATGATTTCTTTTTCTTTTTTTTTAATAACGTAACATTAATTTCATAGACATATATATTAGAAAAACATAGAAAAAAATCAATTAGTTTACCAAATAAATGTTTGAGGTTCTAAAAAACTTAAAAAAGCAAAAAGATTTAGCGATCAAACTTGCCAAATATAAATAGATGGAGGACTAAATTTTGCAAATCTTTCCTTAAATATATACAAAAAGCTGAAGGGGAAAAAAAAAAAAAAAAACTGTTTTTCTTCTACTTTTCTTCTTTTCTCTCCCACACGATAGCTGACTAATCATTGGAAGTATTTTTCATCCAACATCTTTAATGAAACCCCCTAAATTTCATCCCTAAATTTCAAGAAATCGGAAGTATTTTTGAAATTGAACGTTTATATATATTCTTGGATTCCTGAACTTCTGCAAATTTATTTATTATTTATTTTTAAATGAAGAATTCAATTTTTATTTATTTATTTTTTTTGATAATTTTGTGTACATATATTTTTTAATTTCTTGTTTCTGTTTGTGGAGTAATAACTTAAAAAATCATATATATATATATATATATATGTATAAGAGTTTAAATACACTTTATATATTTATTATAATATATTTTAGTGCTTCCCTTTTTCATCTTGTTCATTGATAATTTAACAAGATTTTATATCATTAGAATAATTATGCTCAATAATATTATATTTTATAAGAAATTATCACAATATTTTATTTTTTAATATATACTGATGGATATATATGTTTTTTGAATTTCGATCCAGTAGATATCTTAATTTAATGTTTCAATTTAGACAACTTAAAAATAGGGGGAAAAAAAAAGGGAATGAAAAAGTAAATTTAAATTAATGTGTTCCCGACAAATAAGATAAAATTTTGGAATAATAACTCAACTTTAATGAGAATTTCACTTGCTATTTCATTGTTGGACAAGTCTAACGTATTTAGTAATTATCTATCTCTTTTGGAATTAGACTTGTAAATTAAATACATATTCATATACCATAGAATTTATTTGTTAATCCTTGTCTTTAATTAAACTCCAAAATTTCTTTGGTAAATTTCAAGAAATGGATAAGTTATTTTTTTTAATTTCTTTTTTCCAATATATATTGTTGGATTCTTGAACTTCTACAAATTTATTTATTTACGACTATATTCATAAATCTCAAAAATATTGAATCTAAAATTCGACAGAATCAAACTTTTAATCACAATAAATTCTTTTAAAAAAAAATTATACAATGGCAATAAAATAGAAATATTTATAAAATTTATAAAACTTCTAATATTCCAATAAACTATATATATATATATATATAAAGCAGAAAGATATGGATTCCTAAATTAGTGGACCATAATTTTATTGATAGTTAGAATAAGATATTAATTATTTAATGACAAATAGTTTGTTTAGCACTAAAATCAAAAGAAGAAAAATTTCAAATGCACATCTATATTTCAAATCTCAAAGAAAGTATATATATTTACCTGTCAATCGGTTTGCCCCTAGAGATAGGTGCAAAAGCATCTGCATCTTCCCTATTTCCTTGGGTATTATTCCTTCAAATTGATTAAAGCTCAAGGATAACATCTGAAGCTTTGAACACTCTGATAAATTTCTTCGTGTGTCACCATTCATATTATTCCTACTTAAGTCCAAAAATTCAAGTCTTTTAAGCCTATGACAAATAAGACTTGGAAGATAACATGACAATTTGTTGTTTTGAAGTATTAGAGTTTTAAAAGTTGAAATGTTAGTAAACATATCCAACGGCAAAGAACCCGAAAGATAGTTAGAGCTAAAATTCAACAATTTCAGTGAATTAACTTTTCCTATCTCTATTGGAATTGTCCCTTCTAGAGAGTTATACGATAAATCTAAGGTTTCTAGTTTTGATAGGTAAAATATAGCAGGTGGAATATAACTGGAGAAATTATTGTGACTCATGTTAAGAGAAACAAGAAAGGAAAGATTTGCGATATGAGGAGGTATAACTCCAATAAGTTCCATACCAGAAATATCCAAAGTAATAACTCTTCGATGTCGGGAATCACAAGTGACTCCAACCCAATCACAGGCAGAAGATTTAATAGACCAATTGCTTAACAAGAAGTTGTGAGGATTAAAAACAATATGAGATTTCAAGGCAAGTAAAGCAGATTCATCTATATTGATATTACCATGTGTTTCGAGGGACAAACAAACCATGAAGGACAATAGCAATATATGTGAAGGATGAAAGTACGTAAAAATTCTCGCCATAACTCACTCTTATGTTATTAGTTTGCCGTTTAGATTCTTTATATAGAAAGTAGGGAGGTGTTTTTTTTTTTTTTTTTTTGTTTAGAATATGTTGTCTCTTTCTCTCTCTCTATATATACGTAAAATAAAAATTAACTGCTTTTCTTTAAAGTTTGATAATGACAATGAATGAATTACATTACATTCATCTCAATCAAATATGCAATTATTGTTTGTGAAATGTAAGTTCTTCCACAATATGACTATTCAAGCAAGAGAAAAAAATTAATAAAAATAAATATTTAAAATTTTTTATAATAAATATTTTTTTAGGTAAATTGGCATTTGTCCTTCTAATGCAATCTACTACTACTTATTTTTTATATATATATAATATTTTATTTTTTTAAAAAAATAAGTCTGATAATTAAAATATAATACGTAGATCAAATTGTGAGCTACTTGCCTCAGTCTTCTTGACTTAGGTTTATTAAAAATAAAATCTTCTTTTCAAAACATTACCAAAATCAGAGAATGTGGAAAAATTAATCATTTTAATCCTATTTTATTCACTTTTTACGATTTTAGTCATTTTTATTTTTTTATTTTACTTCATTTTTTGTATCTCCATACTATTTTTTTTTTTTTAAAAAAAATTGTTTTAGTTTTTTTCCCTTCATATTTTGGATAATATTTAGTCAAGTTAAAATTTTGTGACAAGCCTTAACTATTTTTCCACAAATTTTAGGGTAATTGTAAAGTACTAACTTAATAAAATGTTAGTTGATGTATGACTAAACATACCAAAAGTTTACAGAAGTATGAGAACAAAAGATACAAAAGACTAAAAAAATTTGTGAAAAATTAATAAAATATGGAGCAAATTAACTAATTTCTTTTTTCTAAAAAAAATATGTGTGATTATTAAAAAAAAATGAATTTTTTTTTATTAACAAATTATATTGGCAAATATATAAAAGAAAGGAAAATTGACCGGTTTAGTCCTTTAACTATTTTTATTAATTAACATAAGTTCACAATCTTTTTTTAACTTGTTAAGTCTTACATCTTTTTATAAGAAGCCTATTAAGTCCTTAAGGCCAAAAATTTGAATTTTTTTGCCAAAATTCATCACGTGCTAGGCACGTAATTATTTTTAAGGGCAAAATCGTCTTCTTGAGTATTATAAAGATGTGAACTTAGACTAATTGCAAAATCTTCCTCGACGGTTTTGCCCTTAAAAAATCATCACGTGCTCGGCATGTGATGAATTTTGGCCGAAAAATTTAAATTTTTGGCCGAAAAGACTTAACAGGCTCCTCGTAAAAAGATGTAAGACTTAACAGGTTAAAAAAAAGATTGTGGACTTATATTAATTAATGAAAATAGTTAAAAGACTAAACCGGTCAATTTTCCTAAAAGAAAATATTGATTATAGATCAACCGTATGTAATTGATATATATAATACTAAAATATATTTTTATTGTACAAGAAAAACTTTTATAGGACAAAAATATATTTTTTATTGTACAAGAAAATATCTTCAAAACATTACCTGGATCAGAGAATGTGGAAAAATTTACCATTTTAGTCATATTCTATTCACTTTTTGCGATTTTAGTCATTTTATTTTATTTACTGATTTTTTTTTTTTTTATGTCCATACTATTTTTGTTTTTAAATTGTTTTAGTTTTTTTCTTCATATTTTGGATAATATTTAGTCAAGTTAAAATTTTGTGAGAAGTCTTAACTATTTTTTTCCATAAATTTTAGAGTAATTGTAAAGTACTAACTTAATAAAATTTAGTTGATGTATGACTAAAAATACCAAAAGTTTACCTAAGTATGAGAACAAAAGATATAAAAGAATAAAAAAATTTTGTGAAAAATTAATAAAATATGGAGCACATTAACTATTTTTTTTTTTTTAAATGTGTGATTATTAATAAAAATGAATTTTCTTATTAACAAATGATATTGGCAAATATATAAAAAAAAATATTGATTATAGATCAACCGTATGTAATTGATATATATATATATATAATACTAAAATATATTTTTTATTGTACAAGAAAAACTTTTAATAGGACTAAAATATTAACTAAAGATGTGAATTATTTTTTTTCCACAAATGACTTTCATAGACTTTGATAATAACAATGTAGCTAGAAAAGAAAGTCAAACTTTTCTAGACAATGGTGCTATAAAATTTCAAAAGAAATTACTAACATCAATTTCTTATATACTTAATTAATATATCTTTCGTAAAAGTATTTTTCATTTTTTTTATTAAACCTATTTACAATTGAAAAATATTTACGAGTAAATATTTCTTTTTTAAAAATATTTTTTTGAAAAATATCACTTCATAAAGGATCAAACATACCAAATTATGTAAAGTTTAGGACCAAATATATTGAAAAAAAAAATGTTTGGGACTAAACTTGCCAATTGACTAT
>JAXGGT010046925.1:0-11295 GCA_035583425.1 Marsdenia floribunda
ATTAATGAACAAAAATGCCAGCTTCTTGCAGAATTGATATTTAAAAGGTGTAGAAAAGCTTCCTCAACTTTCTTTTTCTGACTGTTCGAAAGTTTTTTTTTTTATTTTTTTTAAAAATAAACTTATATCTCAAATATTATTAAAATATTTTTATTTATTCCTTTAATATTGACGCCTAAACGACGCAAGTCAGTATTTGATGGTCAAACTTGACCGAAAGGTATAATTTGATTATGTTTTGTTTTAAGGGTATGATTTGAAAATTGTTTAATTGGAAGACAAAAATTAAATTTTTGACTACTTCGAAGGTTATTAGCATACTTTACTTTTTATTTTTTAATTTTTTTTTTAAAATAATAAAACTTTGTCAATAAATTTTTTAGGAAAATTGGACGTTTTAGTCCTTATTTTATTTTTGTTTGGAAAAATTAGTTCCTATATTTTTTCTTTAACTTTTTTAGTCCCCAAATTAAAATGGATTGGATAAATAAGTCCTTATAACCATATGTTTTCATATTTTTGATGCCAAAAGTCACATAATTTGCATGTATAAATTTTTTTAATTGGATAAAAATATTCTTATTTAGTAGCACACTTGTAAATTACATGAATTTTGGCATTAAAAAATGAGAAAAAAATATGTTTAGAAGGACTTATTTATCCAATTAATTTTAATTTGGGGACTAAAAAAGTTAAAGAAAAAATATAGGGACTAATTCTTCCAAACGAAAATAAAATAGGGACTAAAATGTCCAATTTTCCAATTTTTTATTATTTTAAAGTTCAATAAAATTATTGATGAAATTTTAATGAAAATAAAATTTTATTAAAAAAAAATTTAAAAACAATATGATTGACAAAATTAAGATTAAATAAGGTAATCATCCTTTACTTTTTTTGTTTATAAAATTCACACGGTACAATGATATATAACTTTTAAATTGTAGAATCTGAACCACAAATTATTATAATCTATTAATCTGATGTCATGTATACACTTCATTATAATAATATTAATATTAATACGTCATACGTGTAACTTTATAAAAAATTAAACATATTATTATCACATAAAATGTGTTGAATTCTCACATATATATATATACATATTAGTAATATTATCGATAATTACTTGGTTGAAAAAAAAAATTGATTTTCTTAAATAACCAGATATAAAATAAGTTTATAATTTTAATATTATAAATAGAAATTTTTAATGAATTCGAACTGAAGTGATTGTGTGTAAACTTCTTGAATTTGTCTCATTTCAATACAAAATTATTTAAAATTTATTTAAATAAACTTCTTGATTTAACTATATATTTTAAGTTATTTGGTTTACTTACACATGGTGCATGGTTTCTGTGATACCCTGCATCAAGTCATAAATATATATACATTGTCAATTTATGATTCTATTGGTCAGTTTAATAATAGTTAGGGTCAACTATTTAATATCATTCTCACTGTATCAAAATTGATATTTTAAATTGATAATAAATACTTAAATTCATCTTTGCATTTCATGATTTATACATATATTGAAGATTATCGATAATAAAAGTATTATTCCCCGGTAATCCTTGCAACAGCGCCTTTAGCCTGAGATTGTGTGAATGAATTGAACCTCTCGTACGTGTTTTATTGGAGGTAAAATTTACCAGAGCTCAGCAACAGCAAGTCAATTGGATAACTGAACTGTCGGAGGAGCAAAAATGAAAATGATAACATTATTATAAACGCTTAACCAACTTAAATATTTTTTGGAAAAAAAAAAAAAAAACTTTTATTTTTTATTTTATTTTTGTAATTAAATTACAATGTAATATTTCTTGTGTATAAGAATGTGAAAAGAATCTTATCGTTAACCCAGTTCAATAAGTACGCTCAAATTCAAAATTTTAATTCTCAACTTAATTTATGTTAGATAATAAAATAAAAAATTAGTCGTTTTAATCTTTATATTTTTATTATTTGGACAAACAAATCCTTACTCTTTTTTTTTTTTTTTTTTTTGACAATGAAGTTTCTATTTTATTTTTATTTGTACAAAGGGATCCTTCAAATAATTTTTTTTTTTTGTAATTTTTATCCACCGAAATTTATATGTCAAGTACGTGTATGTCCTATAAAAGACATTTTTATTATTTAAAATCGCATTAACTAATTAAAATCATAATAAAACTTTATTTTTTCCTATCAAATTATCTTAAAAGAAGAAAAATAATTGAGAATGAAAGAAATTAAAAAAAAAAAAAAAATTGAATGAAATTGGAAGAAAGGATAGTTTTATTAATATGTGAATTGGTTAATTAGATTATAAAATGATAAAAAAAAAAATGCTCTTCATGGGAAATATATGTACTTGTTTGGTACTTGAATTTTAGTGGCTAAGAATTATTAAAATTTTGTTAGAAATACACTTTTTTGTCCAATTAAAAATAAAATTTAAGATCTCATTATCTAAAAAATAAAAATAAAAATATATTTATCTAAATCATAAAAATATAGAGACTAAGGTTGTATTTGGATTTCAATTATATTAGAGTTTAGTGAAGTTGTTTAGTCTCCCAATAACCAGCATATTTGGACAACGTTTTTTTTTTAATTAAAATTTGTCCCCAAAACCAAATCTATAAAATTTGTAGACCTCACCTTATTTAAAAAATATATATTACATACATTTTCTCTATAAAACCTATATATTTAACCCTCATTATGAAAGTTTGTCTCGAATAAACCATTTTTTTTCTAATAAAATAGAAATCCAAATACAGTCTAAATCGACCAAATTCAATAATAAAATAGATGAATGCGGGGGTAATTAAGATTGTGTTTGGATAAGCACTAAATTAGAAAAAAAGTGAAAATTTTGGTTTTCCAATAACCCTACATATTTGGACATCGTCTTTTTTCAATTCAAGTTTGTCTCTCAAAAATATACATATAAAACACACCTATGAAATTTATGGACTCATCTTATTTAAAAAACATATACTATTAGTAAAGTAATATTACACTTTTTTTCCAAAAAAAAAAAATATTTTCTTATACATTCAATCATTACACCTTATAAAACTTAAATATTTAATTCTCACTTTTTTTAACATAAAATTTAATTTAAAAAAAGTTACACATAATATTCATTTTGAATAAAAAATTATATCAAATAACTTATTTTTTTATAATTTAGTACTTTTTTTTTTATAAGTTTTATAATTTATTACTTATTCAAACACACTATAAATTTCGCATTCATAATTTAATGTTATTAACTTTTTTTTTTTTTTTTTTTGGTAAATGGTGTAAATATATTAGAAAGAAAACAGTGAAAACAATTACAGATAGCAGAATAGGACATTTAGTCACTAACCCTTTCTCCCCATAAAGCAGGATCGAGGAGAGCAGGAGGGACTGGTCCAGAAAATAAGGAGGCGGAAGCCCATTTTGCCAAAAAATGAGCAGTTTGGTTACAAAGTCTGGGAACAAAAGAAAGATGCCACTGAATGTGATTAACAAATTCTTACTCAATCACGCAATTAAATTCGAAAGATCCATCTCGGGAAAGGGTAAAAAAAGATGCAATACGGCGGTCAAGAATTTCCATCAAGGATCAAGTCAAGAACTTCCATCATTTCATCAAGCATTCTCGACTTCGTGCGCATTTCATTATTTCTTCTTTTCTCCAAAAGAGAACTAAGTTCTGAATACAGTAGAAGGAGAATATAAGCATTCTTATGCCCAAATATATATATATATATATAAACATTCCTTTGTTGGGCTTAAGTTTCCCTCCTATATTTTTTTAAGGTCTGGTTCTTTAAACCTAAACCTTGGCCCATTAGGATTATTAAAACCTTGTATATAAGTGAGGTTGTGGGATCGAAATCGTATTCACATATATACTCGTTTAAAAACTTGGGGCTCGAGCTTTCCTCCTGCAAGAGACCTATCTAGCTCAAGCGGGAATTAGTTTGAATGTGGACATGACTTAAAAGGTGCTGCCCATAGTTGAGACCCATTCAGGACACCTAGTGCATTAAGCAAAAAAAAAAAAAAAAACCTCTTTGGGAGGTGAATGGAAGACAACAGAGGTAGAGAAAGTCAAGGGTAACCAAGAGAGAGAGAAAGATAAAGAAAAAAGTTGTGCAGAATTTTCTATTTTTCAGACCCGCATTCAATTTTATTTAGACAATCAGGGTGACCCTGATCTGGCCGAATTTCTGATAGCAGGTAAAGAAGTTTCAACGGTTGGATTTGAAGACATTGGTTTCGAAACAGATAACTCTATTTTGTTGGTGATTCTATTCTTTTTTTTCTCATTTCTTTGTTTTTGCGAAGTTTATTACTTCTTTGGTACTGTATTTTCAATCTATTTAATTGCGACTCTTTTGTATTCACTTATTGGTTTATAGTGAAATTTGGGGAGAACTTAAGAGTCCCGTGGTTTTCCCTTTAAGGTTTCCACGATAAAAATTATCTTCTTTAAAGTTGTTTTCTTTTATCTTTCTACCTTCGTCGATTATTTTGGATTCCTAACATATTCTTCTAAGTTGGGAAGATATTGACTGGAGAAATCGCTAAATTCTCCCATCGAAATCTCTGTGACATCTTTATGGTGTTCAAAAGTAAATAAATAAATAAATATAGAAGTGTCATATTCACCAATTTATAAAACATATTTTAAAACTTAATATTTATCTTTTTATTTTTTTAAAAAAAAATAAAAAAAGAGAAGAAGATAAAATTGTCACATTATCACTTAATTGTCAGTTGTTTTGGGGGTTATACTCCACTCTTTTATTTTATGATGGTTGACTTACTGGTCAACTACTTGCGCTGGTGTGTAATTGTGGGAATTCAATGCTTGAAACAGGGCTTCATGTGCGGGATGGCCTATCTCTCAACTAATCCGATGTGCCAATGTCTGATCCTTTGGTGAGTTTAGTGTGTATACCCCCAGAAAATGTAGATATATATATATATATAATTTGTTGTTAGATTAATTATGAGTTTGTTAATTATTATTTAACGTTAAAAAAGTTTCTGTGCAAAAATTTATCATATGAATTCACTTATTATTTGTTTAAAATTAATACGACTGTTTTAATTAAAAAATTTTATAATTAAATGCCTATTATTTTTTCAAATAAAATTTTAATAACAATTTAATCCCCTTATCTCATGATTTAATATATATATATATGTACTAGAGAAAGGTTCCACCCCCAAGTGTTGAATGTATATATATATTATAATTTTTAATTTTTTACCTAATATTTTGATAGTTTTAGTTTTATTTTTACAAAATTTTCATTTATTAATTTACAAGAATAAATTTTTAGATTTTAAGAATAAATTTTTATTTGATAAAAATTAAACTCTTATTGATAATTCATATTTATACAGATGATATAATATAAATATATTAATTGAACTTGTATAATAATTTTTTTTAAAAAAAATCTAAGTAATTAAATTGAATAAAAGCTTTTTAAATTTGACAAAAATGATGTGATTTAGACTTTTTTGTGACTACGAAAAAAATCATTGGTTCAAATCTTATTAGAAGCCAAAAAACTTCATTTTTTAAGAAAATTTTTAAATTCATATTTTATCGTTTTTAATATAAATTTAATATAACTATTCAAACTCATATCTTTTTATAAAATTAAAATAAATTGTATTAAGAAAGTTTAATTAAATTAAAATTAGTTAAATTTTCATCTTATTTAAAATATGTGTATATTTTATATATTAATATTAAAAATAAATTAAAAAATGTATCTCAATAACTCTTATTTTTGGTAATTGAAAAAAAAAAAAAAACTCTTATTTACAATTTAAGTAAATCTTTTCTCCCTTTTTCAGTTATTTATTTTAACAAATTCAAATCTCCATTCCATTATTTTAAATATGTGTGTATATATATATGTATAACACAAAAAGAAGAAAGAAGCATGAAAATAAAAATAAATTAAACTTTTTTTTTTTTTTACATAAAAAATTAAAAATCATAAAAAATAGAAAAACTCAAAAGAATTCAAAGTAAAAATATCAACGAATAAAAATGAAAAATAAAAAGAATAAGAGAATAAACGAAGAATATATAAATGAATAAGAGTTATCTTATGAGAAGAAAGAGACAACTGATTTTAAAGAAGATTGAAAAATATGAAAAGAATTCATAAAATGATAATAAAAATTAATGACTTTAAAAAAAAAAATGGTCAAAAAGATTAAAACTTTTAAATAAGTACAAAAAGTAAAAGAACTTAGATAAAAAATAAAAAATAAAAAATATTCACATAATTTACATAACATGTCATTAAAAGAAAAAAAATTTTTAGAAGCAATCTCTAAAATCTTATATATATGTATTATATTGTATATTTAATTAAATGTGAATATTCAATTCATACAAAAGAATAAAGATAAAATTGTGTAAAGCACCCTTATGTTTCTGTCATATTATTTCTTGTATTGGTTTCTCTTTGAAAAGTCATTCATTTATTTATTTATTTACTTAGTTAAGTGCCCGACAGGACAAGAAGACAAGACTTTAGTCGTATAAAATAGTTAACTTCCAGCCTCTAGGTGGAGTTTCAATGCCACTATAAATAACCGCTTCCTGATTGAACAAACATAAATAAGCAAAAAAGAAAAGATATATACATATACATCATGGGTTCTTATAAAAATGATTTTCCACCATTTCTTTCTGTAATTTTTCTTATTATCTCACTACTTTCGCTACAAGGTGATTCTGCTTCTTCTCTACAGGAAAAGGCTGAAGCCCTTTAGCAATGGAAAGCCAGCTTTGAGAATGTTACCATTCCCCTCCTGAATTCATGGAGTCTTCAGCAGCCTCGCAATCATCCGGCAAATTCCACTGTTTTTCCCAGTCCTTGTTCTTGGTACGGTGTTTCTTGCATTGGCTTTGCTGGCCGCAGTGTTGTTGTCAATTGGTTGGATCTTACGGCTTCAGGTATTACCGGCACACTTTATGATTTCCCTTTTTCATTCTTGAAAAATCTTGAATATCTTGATCTCAGTATGAATGATTTCTTTGGCACCATACCACCTCAAGTAGCCAACCTGTCCAAGCTTGTTTATCTTAATTTGTCCACAAATCGAATTTCGGGAAGCATTCCACCTGAAATTGGCCTTCTCTTGAATCTTCAGACCCTTCATTTGATTCAGAATCGCTTGAATGGCTCAATTCCTGAGCAAATAACCCAATTAAGATCCCTTTGCTTTGTATAAAAATAATATTGTTGGCCCTGTTCCTGCTTCTTTCAACAAACTGAAAAATTTAACGTATCTGTATATTCAAGACAATTTTCTATCAGGTACCATTCCTCTCGAGTTAGGACAGCTTCATAACCTTGTGTCCATCTCTATGAGCAACAATAGTCTAATAGGACCAATTCCACGTACATTTGGCAACCTAAAAAATCTCGAATTGTTGTATCTCTTCGACAATAATCTATCTGGCACCATCCCTCCTGAAATTGGAAGCTTGAGATCACTTACCGATCTTAGCTTGAAGAACAACAGTCTCAATAGCACAATACCAAAATCACTCGGTAATTTGAGCAAATTGAAAGTTTTTTATCTCAATAAGAATCAACTCTCTGGTTCCATTCCAAGAGAATTGGAGAATCTGAAGCTCCTAACTGAATTGGATATAAGTGAAAATAAACTCAGTGGCCACATTCCTTCTTCCCTAAATAATTTGGTGCACTTGAAACTTCTCTACCTCTACAAGAATCAACTCTCAAGTTCCATTCCAAAAGGGTTAGGGAATTTGAAGTTCCTAACTGAATTGGATCTAAGTGAGAATAAACTTAGTGGCCGCATTCCTTCTTCATTAGGTAATTTGGCCAACTTGAAAGTTCTCTACCTGTACAAGAATCAACAATGGGGTTCCATTCCAAAAGAGTTGGGGAATCTGAAGCTCCTAACTGAATTGAATATAAGTGAAAATAAACTCAGTGGTTACATTCCTTCTTCACTTGGTAATTTGGAGAGCTTGAAAGTTCTATACCTCTACATGAATCAACTCTCGGGTTCCATTCCAGGAGAATTGGGGAATCTTAAGCTCTTAACTACTTTGGAACTATATGAGAATAAACTTAGTGGTCGCATTCCTTCTTCACTAGGTAGTTTGGGCAACTTGAAACTTCTCCACCTCTTTGAGAATCAACTCTCGGGTTCCATTCCAAGAGAGTTTGGAAATCTGAAACTCCTAACGAAATTGAATCTAGGTGAGAATAAACTCAGTGGCTGCATTCCTTTTTCATTTGGTAATTTGAGCAACTTGAAAGTTCTCCATCTCTTGAAGAATCAACTCTCGGGTTCAATTCCAAGAGAGTTGGGAAATCTTAAGCTCTAACTTCTTTGCAACTAGGTGATAATAAGTTTTCTGGTCACTTACCAGAAAATCTATGCAAAAATGGAGGACTCCAAAATCTTACTCTAAGGAACAACATGCTTACTGGTCCAATTCCAAAAAGCTTGAAAAATTGTTCTAGTTTAGTTAGGGTCCGCTTCGAAGGGAATCAACTGAATGGAAACCTTTCAGAGATGTTTGGTATCTATCATGATTTGAATTTCATGGATCTTAGCAACAACAATTTTTACTGTGAACTTTCCAACAACTGGGGACGATGCAAAAAATTGGAAAGTCTATCTATTCGCGGGAACAATATCAAGGGTGGAATACCTGAAAATTTTGGAGATTTAACTCAGCTAAAACATCTTGACCTCTCCTTCAATCATTTAAATGGGGAGATTCCATTGAAACTACAGAAGCTAACTTCTATGCTTTATTTGGATTTACATGGGAATCAACTTGGGGTGGCACCATACCCCAAGAATTTGGATCTCTGAAGGAATTTCTTTATCTTGATCTATCCTCAAATTCATTAGTTGGGCCAATTCCTGGAAGTTTAGCGGAATGTCGTCAGTTGTTTTATTTGAACTTCAGCAATAATCTTTTAAGCCACAACATTCCACATGAGATGGGAAATTTAGTTCAACTTTCTAAGATTGATATGAGTTTCAATACACTGGTAGGACCAGTGCCTACTGAATTAGGAAGTTTGGAAAGTCTAGAGTTGTTGAATCTCTCTCATAACAACCTCTCTGGTACTATCCCAAGGGCTTGGGAGATCTTCCGGGCTTAATTTACTTGTCTTTCAATAACTTGGAAGGACTCGTGCCACAGGGTAAAGCCTTTGCAAATGCAACAATTGAACAAGTAAATGGGAATGAAGGATTGTGCGGCTAGATTAGTGATTTGCAGCCTTGTGAAGATTCTAATCTTGATAAGAGGCGTGGTGCAAAGGGAAAGAACGTCCTCCTGGTTGTTCTTCTTCCCCTTTTAGGTGTAGTCTTACTTCTTTTTGCAATCTCTGCAATTCTTCTTTGGAATAGAAAAACAAAATCAATAAGCCCACCTACAGATGATATGTTTTGGATGAGCACATTTAGTGGAAAAGAAATGTACAATGAAAACCTGGAGGTAACAAATGGTTTCAGCGAGACATTCTGCATTGGTCAAGGCAGTCATGGAAAGGTGTACAAGGCACAACTTTCATTAGACGACGTTGTAGTCGTGAAAAGGCTTCATCTATTCAATGAGATTGCAGATCGCAAAGAGTTCTTGAATGAGATAAGGGCCTTGATAAAGCTCAAGCATTGGAACATTGTGAAGTTCTACGGCTTCTCCTCCAATCCTCAACACTCATTTCTAGTGTACATGTACCCTGAATGAGGTAGTTTGGTGAAAGTTTTAAGCGTAGGTGAAGAAGCAAGAAAACTGGATTGGCCAAAGAGAGTGAACATCGTAAAGTGCGTTGCACATGCTTTGACTTATATGCACCATGAATGTTCTCCACCAATTGTTCATCGAGACATAACAAGCAACAATGTTTTGCTTGATTCTAAATACGAAGCTCCTGTTTCAGACTTCGGCACTGCTAAGCACTTGAAGTTGGATTCTTCCAACCAGAGTGCATTGGTCGACACATATGGTTATGTAGCACCAAGTACATCTCTTAGAACATTCTTCAACATATTATTTAATAATGCAAAAAATACATATGTAAGTTTTCACTGAAAAATGCGATGTGTATAGCTTCAGAGTATTGACATTGGAAGTAATCAAAGGAGAGCTCCTTGGTGAGTGCATCACAAGTTTGACGACTTGTGCACTGGGAAACATGTCATCAATTAAAGAATTAATGGATGACCGGCTGCCTTATCATGTCCTCAAAATTGAAAATGTTTTGATACACATCATCAAAATCGCAAAGTCGTGTTTGAATGCAAATTCCAATTATAGGCCAAATATGCATATGGTCTCTAACATGTTATCCACTGGGACTGGTTAGCAGAAACCAAGTATGTCTTACAAAATTTAGATTTATGTACTTATTAGGTCTTTCAATCCATGTCATGTTTTATATATTACGACTTAAAAACTCCTTAATAAATTTTTCACTTTGTGTAGGAAAAGAAGGCATATAAATTTTTAGATTGGACCTTTGTTTGACGTGAGTTTTGTATGATAGAAGGTACAATTCAATTAATAACCGTCTCATTTATAAATGTAAATGGTTATATTCATACATTAAAAAAAAAATGAGATAAAATAATAATAATATTTACCCTAAAATAATAAAAAGTTGGATAAAATGGGTGTTGTTGATCTTGTTTTAGAATTTTTGGTCTTTTTGGCAAAACTTTGGAGAGACGAAATTGTAGTATTATAATAGACTGTATTATTTATCACATTATTTTATCTCTGATTTTTTTGAGGGTATTTGTTTATAGTCTAATGTAGATATCATTTGAGGCAAGGGTTCCAATGGAAGTCAAAAAAAAAAAAAAAAAAAAAAAAAACAGCACAAACTATTATATACTATAAAACAAAAAGTAACTTAGTTGTGCAAGTAATAAAATGAAAAATTGACAATTTTAATTCTTATATTTTTATTGTTGGAAAAAAAAAATTATTCTTTTGGATTATTAAATTTTTATTTTATTTTTAATTGGATAAAGGAATTTTTTGATTAAATTTTATTAATTTTTAGCTACATGCACTACAAAAAAAAAGGCTTTTTACGACGGGACTATATACGACGGCTTTTAAACCCTCGTTTATAATGAGCTTTATACGACAGTAAGAGTAGACCGTCGTATATAGTAAGAGTATATACGACGGTCGTTGAACCCTCGTTTATGACACACTTTATACGACGGTTCGAATAGACCATCGTATATAGT
>JAXGGT010046965.1:0-11289 GCA_035583425.1 Marsdenia floribunda
ATTGACATACATGCGTGCATGTTTCGAAAGAGTTGTCGGATCAAAGGATTCCGAAACCTATTATATGATGAGTCCGGATGGTAATAGCGGACCTGAACTCAGTATTTTCTTTGTAAGGGTTTAATGTTTAGACATATCCATATAATACATATATATACTTCATTTTTGTTTTTTAATTGTAACTTTAAGAAATCAATTTGTCCTTAATACCCTTATAACTCATTTTTAATTATTAAAAAAATAAAATAAAAAAAAAATCGAAAGATATTTTAGTCTTTTTAATTATATAAAAACACAATAATTCTCTCACATTTTTTAGAAGATATTTTATTTTATATGTGACAAATTCATCATAATGACAAGTTCATCATAACCACTCAAATTCGCCACTTCGAATGAGACTGCTATCAATTAATGTAAAACTTTTATATCTAATTCTTGATTATATAATTACAAATTATACATCCTAGACTAAAATAGAAATATAATTTGATTAAAGACTCTCACCAAACAAGCCACAATCTGTACCTGCAAACTCAAATTTCTTGAACAACAGGTACATTCTTCTGCTATGCATTCTGAACATATTACTTTATGCAACCATTACCTCCAATTCTTGTCAGGTACTGAAAGTTTCTTCAAAAAAGCTTCTCTCCAAACACATGGAATGGCATAAAGCTATATGCAGGCAAGCAGACAGAACTTGCTGCCTCAAAATATACAACATTAAACCTTGGAGACACCATTGTGAATCTGACGGAACCATATCTTCAGATTTTTCAGACATTTTTCATAAGTGCAGTTTTGATTTTCTGAAGTGTGGCCACAATGTCTCTCATGTTGATTCTCTTCGTAGGTGAGTCGGCTATGTTAGATTTATTTTAATAAATTATGTGGGCTTATGTGTTAATTGTGTATTTAGTAGCTATTATAATTAATAAGCCCAATTAAAGTGATCTAATTAAGTTAAATGGATTTTTGTGCATCAAATACAAAGTATGGACCCACTTATATAGAAACTCTAATCCTAGTCTGTGATTGGTTGACTAGGGTTATTATTATTATAAATAAGAGGTTATGGTCCCCGGGAAAATATCGAGAGTTTCTCTTCTATATCCCGTCAGTAGAATAGAACCCTTGACTCCGATAGATCTCTTGGAAGAGCATAATCCCCGACCAATAATCCCCATAATCCCGTTTAATACAAGTCCTAAGAATACTACAGGAATTCAATATCTATCAAAGAAATCCAAATCTTAAATCAAGTCCTTATCTCTAAAGGAAATAAGCATTCCAAGATGGACTCAGGTAGGCTTCTGCAAATCTCTGTTGTTTATTCTTGATAATCTGACATAAAGATTTTGGGGCTTAATTATGGATTTAATTATGAACAATAATATATACATATTATTCTAACAAGTGGTATCAGAGCGGGTAGCCAGCTTGGTCTATGAGAACTAAGTGCTACACCATATGTGCGGTGGGAGCCACCTCTAGAATCCCGAACGTCCACTGGTTAATCTTGGGCTTAGACAAATTATGTTGGGCCCTAGCGGGGACACTGGGCCTTAAGGTGGGTGAATGTAATGCCCCGTCCCACATTGAAAGTATACATGAATATGTCATGGAATATAAGCATAGGCCTAGATAGTCATTGTCAACTCAGGATATCCCTTTTGGTACAACAAGGACGGTGCCAAGTAGTTGACCTTAGGTATCGCCAGGCCCATAGTCGCGGCACGGGCTCGCGGGCCCAGGTCGTGACAGTTGGTATGCATGATGTTTGTTTTATATGTAAAGTGGTCACTTAAAGTTAACCAGAGAAATACTCATATACCTTTTTTTTTTTTTTTTTTTGGAAAGATTGTATATATATATTTTATTCAATTTAAAAATAATAATAAAAAAAAAAAATCTTTCTTTTGGATCTTATTGTATCTTGGGACTAACGGGAATGTGCAGATCTCTATTTAGCTTTCAATATATATTCTATATATATATATATATATATATATATTCAGATGAGGTGGAATCACAACCCATGAAATTTTCTTTGTATGAAGTAGACCCCTTTTGTAATAGAAATTTTATTTATTTTTCATATGGACTATTTATGGACTTTATGGGCTGTATTTTTCCCTCTATGGACTGTTTAATTTTGTGTTATTTTGATTACTTGTGTTTTATGTGTGGGCCTTATTTTGTGTGGGCTTAAGCTAGAAGAGACCCATTGGTTTTATCTATTTAGGTTTTGTGTTCTGTTGGGTTTCATCTAGAAGAGGCCCATTGTTTTCTTTATTTAAGTTTTATATTCTGTTGGGCTTTGTGGTAAGAAGCCCAAATTAGAGGCCACTGCTTTATTTATTTGTATTGTGTTATTTCTATTGGGCTTTTATTTAAGTGGCCCAGTATATTCATTGTTTTGGTTCCATTTATTTTTGGGTTGGGTTAATTTTAGATGGGGCCACTATTTATGTGCATATATATGCTCCTTTTGTTACATGGACTCTTGGGCCATGAGTAATGTTTGTGTATATATATACATAAGAACTAGGAAACCCATTTGATTATATATATCAGTGGCCCCTTTATGCATGTAGGGATATATGTATTTATGAATATGTGCAAACATGCCTATGTATTTTGATATATATATACATGTCTATTCCTTTTTTAAATGGTTGGTATTATATGCATATATAATTTTTTTGGGAACATATATTTGGTATTTAGATAAAATTCAAATTTTGGTTAAGGCACTATTTTGTAATTGACGCATAATGTCGCCAAAGTGACATCTTTTGTGTAAATTAATGTTTATAATAGGAAATATGTCTCCATTCATGAAGCACTGACATCTCATTTTTTCGTGTTACCATGCTTGCTCTTCTCTGTATCCTCAAACATGTAATGACTGCTATAATTAGAATAGCTGCAGCTACAACGGGTAGGATGTACTTTAGTATTCTGGTTCTTGATCGATGACCGGTTCATACTGGGCAAGGTGGGAAATCCAAGCGTGTAGAGCCACATAGTGCATAATTTTGCACAAATGATGCATCAGTAAAGTTTCCACAAGAACCACCTTCTGGAATTTCTCCTTCTAGCCTATTGAATGAGAGGTTCAAGTTCTTGAGGTTTCGGAGCTTCTCTAACAACCTTGGTATCCTTCCAGAAAAATTATTATATGATATATCCAATGATTCCAAACTAACTAAGTTGCCAAATGATGAAGGTATCCCCCCTTCAAACACATTGTGTGCCAAAGACAGAGAAAAAAGTGACTCTGAACTACCAAAAGAACTTGAAATTTCACCAGATAACATGTTCCATGATAAGTCCAGTGTTGTTAAGACATTCAGATTCTGAACCTCCTGTGGTATATTACCAGTTAAAGAATTTGAGGATAGGTTCAGCTGCAAGAGATTCTCAAGATTCCACAAACTCAATGGGATCCTTGATGTGAAATTGTTAGACTGCAAAAAGACTCTTCCCAGTGATTTGAGTTGACCCAAGCAATCTGGTATCGGACCTGAGAACATATTGTCATTCAGATACAGATCTCCAAGATTCCTTAGTTGGCAAAGTTCAGGTGGAACAAGTCCCTGCAATCTGTTATGCTCCAGGTAAATACGGTCAAAACGGGTAATATAATTTGCCAATAGATGATGGAATGAATCTTGTGAGCTCGTTGCAATCCATGTTTATAAGTTCCAATCTACTTAGGTTCCCAATTTCACTAGGAATGGTGCCTGTATTTTGCTGTCAAAGATATTGAAATATCGAAAAGAGCTGGAAAAATTCCCAATTGAAGTTGGAAGGAAACCATGGAACTGATTTAAAGATAATTCAACCCTTTCCAATTGTCTGCAATTTGTCAGAGAAGTGATAAATCTCAATTCTGGACTTGATGATTCTCTTGTCAAATTGTTCTGTGCAAGAAAAAGGCCATTTATAAGGAACCTCAAGTTACCAATTGAACTGGGTAGAGGACCAGTAAGTGAACAACCAAGCATAGATAGAAGAGAAAGTTTAGTAGCATTTGATATAGAGCTCGGAATTGTCCCGCCAAATTTGTTAGCAGTTAGAGAAATTGCCTCAATATTGGGAAGCATCATCCACATACTTGAAGGAAGGGGGCCTAAGAAGTTGTTAACATCCAACTCCACGGTCACTAATGATGGCATGTTGAAGAAATCAGGTGGAATGTATCCTGATAGGTTATTTAAGGCCAGGAAAACATTAATAAGATGGCCATTATTACCAAGTTCAATTGGTAATTCACCTAAGGCAATAAAAAATCAGATGATGAGTCCAAACAGACTTATTTACTCCTAAAAGCATAATGTTCAAGTGAAGAAAATTTTTAAACCTGTCAACTTGTTTTCCTGCGGATTCAACTCCTGGAGCAAAGTGAGGTTCCCAATTCTTTTAGGTATTTCACATGTGAAGTTATTCTCACCCAATGATAGAACTTTAAGGGACTTGCATTCCCAGATGGAGGGAAGTTGGCCATGAAAGTTATTTACTGCCAGATGCAGCTCTTCTAGCATAGAAAGGTTGTAAAGCCTATTTGCTGGAAGGCTTCCTGAGAGGCTGTTGTTTCTAAAACTGAGTGTCCTCAGAGAAGACATGTTGAAGATTGATGGTGGAATTTCTCCTGTTAGGAAATTATTTTCAAAGTTGATCCTGATTAGCCGTGTTAAATTACTAATCCCAGATGGAATTTCACCTGTTTGTGGAAGAAAAAGCGTCAGCTTTTCTTAATCTATATGTAATGTGTCAAGGAATGTTTTTTGGTTTGACATGTTAGTCCCATTTATACTTCTTGTCTTATTTTAATAACAACTAAGTTCTAGCATTTAGTGGGATCACACAATTCCCCCATACGTTGAGAAAATTTAGTCAAGAACTTTCCTTTGTTATTTTCCTATGTCCTTCTTTCTGTGGATTAGGATGAGGGGTTGAGGGAGGTTGTGGTAAAATTTCAATTTCTCTAGAGTAGTTGAAATATCAATCTTCATATTGTATACTGTGTAGTTTGCATGCTGATCATACACACACACACATATATTAGTTTCCATTAACCAATGATAGCTGAGGAAAAATCAATAAACAAATTGTCAAAGTCATCAGAAATACCCTATTAAAATCAGAGTCATCAGACAACAGATCTAGCTAAATATCAAAAACAATATGAACGAATAATTCATTCGTATTCTACCTCGATTCACGATATCACACGCCAACGACTCAACACAAGCGAAATGACCACGAGCATCTTGTGGGAGGAGATATGAATACTTCGACGACTAAAGACGAAATGCGTATGTCGTCACGCCTGGTCATGGAGACTAGACCACTCTTACCTATTTTTGCTTCGACGACATCGATGGTGAGCTTGGAACATTATTCGATACAAGGACACTGTTTGATGTGACCCCTCTGACACGCCACCTAAGCGCTGACACAAGTACTCAAGTACATGAGCGTCCTGACTTTCCTATATTGAATACATATTTGGAGTCCATTGGTGGGCCACGTGGCTTCGTCGCAATGAATCAAGGAAATGGCAAAGCACACTTGTCAAGCGTGGACCAATTTGAAGGTCGATCCCAGATTACTTATAAAAGGGTATTTCCTTCGTTTAGAGAGGGGCTGGTTCCGATCGGTAAGAGACATTCTTTTTTCTCCTCTCTCCAGTTTCTCTTTCGATAAGTTCTACCTACGTTTTCATAAGATACTGACTTTATCATCGGAGGTTAAAACGGGGGTAAAGCCCCTCTTGTTTTGGAGAAGAAGGGAAAGGAAAGCAAGCATTACTGGAGATAACATTGTGGTTGGTATCATTATTTTCTGGTGTATAAACGCGGTATTAAGTTTTTACCACATCACAATAAAAGTCAATGTCTTTGTCCAATAAGTTTGTGAAGAATCAATAGCTATCTCCATGTTTCTAGAATAATCTACAATTTACTAGAATTTGGTACAACATTCTAGAAAGATGTAGAGTAATGTAGAAGATACTAGAAGATGATAGAGACTTCTAGAGTCATGTAGATGTTTAGACTACTCTTGTATTTAGTAGAATATTCTAGTATCTACTTGATGAACATAGAATGTAGTAGGCTATTCTAGAAGAAGGCCTAGCTACCACTAGATCAAATTAATCATAGTCATCCATTGAGCAGGTTGAAGGCTATAAATAGAGGAGAGGTGGTCATTTGTAAACATCAGTGATCAATCCAAGAGAGAAAGAGTTGGTGAGCAAGAGTGTGAGAGTGTGAGAAATCTTGTTATACTCTTTCTTTGAGTGTTAATAAAATTACTCTTTCATTAAATCAAGTCCTCAATTTTATCTACAAGTAGTATTAGAGCAGACGGCCAAGGACAGATTTTGAAGTGCTTTTGGATTCTCGATCGAGGATCAAAGTATAACGAGGTGCTGCTAACATATAGTCTGAGATTGTGGAGTTATTGGTCAACATCACTTGATTCATCAAAGGAAAGAGCCACGTTCTCATGATAGACATGTCTACCTTGGTAAGCACTCTCGAAAAACTTAAGAACAATAATTATAATATTTTGAGTACTTGTATGCAGTTTTATTTGTTGGGAAAAGATTTGTGGGAGATTGTTGGAGGTAGTGAAACAACAAAGCAAGCTGACCTCAAGAAGTAGAAAATGAAAGTAAGGGATAAAAGGACCTAATACACACGCGCTTTTGAAAGTAAGGGACCTAATCCACAAAAAAAAAAAGGTTTGGGACCAAGTATGAAAATGAAGCAAATATTTGGGACTAAATTCACTATTCTTTCAATAATGTATATATATTTAACTACAATATATGGTTTATTATATGATGCTACGGGATATATATATATATATATATATATATTTTGATTTTGTTGGTACTGGTAACTTTATTTTTTTAATGAGGGTTGAGAATAATAGCTCGGAGAACAATAGTCTCCGGAAGACAACATTTTTTCTCTCTCCTCTGCCCTTATATTGGAAGAGTTATGTTTTAAGTTTACAGGTGTTTACCCATTATGCATTAGTTGGCAATGGGGATATTTGACACCTGTCTTTAAAACTTAATTATGTATTTTAAATGTTATTAATTTTAGTTAATATTTCTACATACTTTTTATAGGAGGAATATTTCTTTCTTTTACAAATTTGGTCAATTGTATGTTCAATGTATATTTTATATTTTTAGTAATTCAATTAAACTTTAATAATGTAATTGAATTTAAAATATAATATTCAACAAATTTAATTAAATAAAGAGTTAAAATATGAATAAGATAATATACAAGTAAAAGAAAAGTTAAGGTTGAAAGGATCTTTCGAAAAAGACATTGGACGATTCCTTATATTTCTGTAAATTTTTTAAAAAATAATTATTACAACATATAAGATCCATTTACAAATATATATATATATATATATATATATACAAATAATCTTTAAAATAAAATATAGATTTTTCCAAAAATAAAAAGCAAAATGTATAATATTGCGATTTTTTGAGTATCTTTTTTTACTATTTGATTTTATCTAATATAATTTAAATTTTTTTTAAGGTATTTTGATAATTATTTTTATTATAGAATATTTTAAAAGGACAATATGAAGAATAATTTTTTTTAAAAAAAAGATAAAATTGATATTTAAAATATTGCTTATATCAATTAACATGTTGAGTGTAGTCCTACTCTAATTATCTTACCTGCACGCGTCTCCGTGCAACCGGAAGCTATCCACTTCCTTTTAATTCAACCGATATATACGACGCAATATCTCCTGAAACTTACTCTAAAATATTATTTAAGATATCAATTAAATTAAAATAGATGTTTGTTTAATTAACATTAAAAATTAACACCGTTAACTTTTATTAAATAATCTAAAAAATTAAAAGTATTTTAATAATTTTTATTTAAAAAAATTATAAATATTGATTTGATGAAAGTCAATTGTGTTAATTTGATATTAATTAAATTAACATATAATTTAATTTAATTAATGTCTTAAACAATATTTTAGAAAATGTTTTTAGAGATTTTGTGCTAACAAATAATCAAAATACATGTCAAACTATCACATCATTTTTTCTTATTTATTTATTTGTTTGTTTTTCACTACTTTTCTCCTTTTTTTTTTTTCCTAATCTTAAGTACAACTTCACTTAAAAAAGCAAAATTTTTATATACTTATTTATTTATTTCAAAAATTTTAGACAAATATAATACGATGGAAATAAAATTAAAATATTACAAAAAATATATATATTATGTTCATTTATATTCATAAAAAATATTAATTATGATATTATTTAGTTTAAAATAGTATATTTAATTTAAAATATTAAGCATTTTGATTATTTGAATAAAAATACGTGATATAAATATTATATACACAACTTTATTGATAAATAGAAAACAATTAATTTAGATAATACTATGTTAATTTTTTTTATTACGATTGGTAAAAATGCACATAAATATGTGAATTTTCCATGTACATATGACATTTTTTTTTCTTTTATTCGTAAACATTAATTTTTTTTTTTCTTTATTAAAAAGGCAGATTCCAGTTACAAATTTTTAACATCATATAACTATAAATATTCTTAAAATATATTTCTAATTTTGATAATTAGAAATTATTATAATTAAACACTAATCTAGTTTTCTAATTTTGTTAGACTAATTAAAAAGAAAATAAGAAAAAAGAAAAACTCACCCATTATTTGGGATAATTAAGTGTTTTTTTTTTTCCTTTAATATATATATTTTTTTGGATAATCATTTAATTTAGAGTTATACATTTTCCTTACTATATATATTCTATATAGTTTTGGTAGAAACACACACACACACACACACACATATATATATATATATATATATATTATGGGTATTTTTTCTTTCACAATTATGAACATTAATTATGTTAAGCAAAACTTAAAATGATTGTTCCTAATTAGGGTTAGATCTCATAAGACATCCTTTAAACATTGTTTAAAACACCAATAAAATTAAAATATGTGTCAATTCAATTAGCATAAAAAATTAACGTGATTAACTCATTAAATCAATATTTATAAATTTTTTTAAAAAAAAAATTATAGCAAGTTAATGGCGTAAGTTTTTGAAGTTAATTAAACTAATATGTGTTTCAATTTTACTGGTTTCTTAGACAATGTCTTAGTAGATGTCTTATGGTACCCTTAATTAGTTATTAACAAATATATATATATATATATATATATTTATAAAATTAATATATAAATGAAATATGAAAAACATTATTTAGTTAAATTATTTTAGCATATTAATTATTTAAACAAATATTTGAAGTAAATATATATAAATGAATAAATACATTTAAAGAAGATGTTAAGGAAAATTCTCTGTTTTTGTCTTATAACTATTTTCATTTCTTGAATTTGGTCCTAAATCTTAAAAAATCTAGAATTTGGTCCTATAACTATTTTTGTTTTCTTAACTTTGGTCCTTTCAACTAAGTTTACGGGATTTTTCAGTCGTTTAAGTCACGTAAAAAACACATATACTTAGTCTTATAAGAGCATTTTATGACAAGAGATAGAGTATTATGTTTTTTTTATTACTTTTCAAGTGACTTAAACGACCGAAAATTTCCACAAATTTGGTCGAAAGGACCAAGTTAAGAAAACAAAAATAGTTATAGGACCAAATTCTAAATTTCTTAAGATTTAGGACCAAGTTTAGAAAATAAAAATAGTTATATGACCAAATTCTAAATTTTTTAAGATTTAGGACCAAGTTTAAAAAATAAATAGTTATAGTACTAAAATAAGGAATTTTCCAAGATATTAATTAATAATATAAATTAGATTAATTATTTAATCTAAACTAATATTACTATACATGTATTTCATGTAATAAACCATTCAATATTTTTATTGTTAAACATTTTATATTTAATTTTACATTTTAAACATTTTAAATATACATTATATATATCCGACATAAATAAATAAATCTTTTTAAAACTAGACCCATTCATAATGAACAATTAAAATAAATTTTTTTTTTTGTTTCAATTATGAAATTTAATTATTTTAAAAGGAAGTTTTTTCTAGCTAATATTACGTCAATATTTGTGTATATATATTAATATCATATTATTTATTAAAAATTAATATTTAATGAAATGAAATATAAAAAATATTATTTAGTTAAATTAGTTTTTCATATTGTTTAAGAAAATATTTTAAGTGAAAATAACATGGGAATGAATACAATTAAAATAAAATGTTAAATAATAACGCAAATGTACAAAAACAACAATATATGAATTAAAGGAAAAAAAAAAAAGAAAAAGAAAGAATTGTTTAAAGCAATAACATTTAAAATCACTTTAAAAAGAAACAATTTGAATATACATATATTCATCATCTTTTTTTAAAAATAGCTATTGATATGATAAGATTATAATGTTCTTTATTACATGTATATATATTATCATATGCTTTTATAAAGTAAATATTTATTTATTAGATTAAAATTTTAAAATGAAGTATTTTTTGTAAAAATAAATAAATAAATAATTAGATAACTTTGCATCAAAGGTAAAATTTCCATCTAGTCAATTTTTTTTTTTTTTAATAAATGTATTGTACATGTAATTCTTAATTTTTTTTTACTTTTTAAGTTCCCATCATAATCTTCGTATTATTATTATTTTTTTCGGTGCAAAAAAGAATATATATTTAATTAAGATAAAACATCAAAGATTTTGTATTATTGTTATTCACTCTGTTTATTTTTGACATGCGAACAAAATAACTCTCTTTTACTATTATTCTTTTTTATTTCTTGACTTTTGTTATTATTATTATTATCATGATTATTATAATTATTTGTCTTTTCTTTTATCAAATCATTCATTCCTATATTAGTTTTTCCTTGCTTAATATAAAAGAAAACTTGAGAAAAATTTTTTAAAAAATTTTTCAAATGGATCTCTTTTTTTCTTTTCTTTTCTTTTTTTTTTCTTTTCTTTTTTTTTTTTGTAAATAGAAGAAAAAGAGTGATGATTGAATTTAAAATTCGAGTGTGTTTTCTGTAATATATATTAATTATTTTCGATTTATATATATATATTTTTTATTATTATCTCCTTTCTTTATATAGATTGGTCTTGATTATATCTCCATTTTGTATAAATTTCTTATCAAGCAATTCTAGCATAATTTTAAAATAGAATGTCGTTTATGGTCTTATGTGTTCTATT
>JAXGGT010046975.1:0-11288 GCA_035583425.1 Marsdenia floribunda
CTAGTTAGGTATTTTTAAAGATTTAGGACCAAGTTTGGGAAACGTAAATAGTTACAGGACTAAAATCAAGAATTTTCCAAAAAAAAAAAAACTTCCTATAAAAAATGGGAGTGGAAATAAAAAATATATATATATGTGAGAATCGGGAATAGATATAGGAAAGAAGTCGCCACAAACCCGTCCCATTGTCATAGTTAATCTTACATAACTTAATGACCAAAATAAAATAATATTTGCTTCTGCAATTACTAATTAAACGCCTAATCATTAGCTAAAATGTCGATTTATTATATTTAATTCATATTTTAGTTTCTAAGTTTAAGGAATCTTCTCAGAAGGAAAAAAGCTTAGGAAAAATGAAAGAAGAAAATTTACAATAGTCACTATTATTATTATTATTATTATTATTTAAGAGTTTTTGAGTTAAATATATATATATATATATATATATATTGAAAATAAAATGATGATTAGATGGGCTGAATTTTTAAATGCGGTATTCAAATTTTTTAAAATGATTATACTATTATAACTTCATATGAGTGAGTTAATGACCAAATGTGATACGGTGATTGTTCATCTCGTCTTTTAATTATAAGATTGATAATTCAAATCTTTTTTACGAGAATAGAGCACATTTTATGATTTCCCATTTATTTTCAATGGGCTAGCGTTCGCAACTAAAGGAATAAGTCAATTACTTTTACCGACATTGAATACCTTTAATTGAGACAAAGAAGAATACAATGAAAGAGATTTATCCAATACCGAGATTAGTGTGATATAGGTTTTACTTAAAATTGAGACTTATTTAAAATACCTTCTAAATAAAAAAAATATATGAAAAATGAGTAGTTCATTAATAGCAGCCTCACTAATGATTCGATAACTCATAAGTTCTAGATATATTAAAGAGAAAAAACCTCAAAATTTCAAAAAATAAAAATAAAAAAAGATAATCATATTATCATTTTCATTTAAAAGTTTAATTTTCTCTCTTCTCTCCGAAAAGTTAGTTTAATATATATATATATTTGTGGAGATTTGAATTAAGCAAAAATGATGAACCTTTTGAATTTTTTTTTTTTTTTTTTTCAAACATAACTTAAAATCATAACTTTAAGCAAAGTAAATAGACTATTTATTTATTTTCAAATATTGTTGATTACACTTTTTTTTTTATTTAAAAAAGATTTTTTTTTAGAGGAAAAAAATTCAAAAATAACCTTGATTTTTATTATAATCAAATTTTTAAATTAGAAAAATAAAAGCAGACAAATTGGTAAATTTGGTCTCTTAACTTATATAATTTTTATAATTTCATCCCTTATGTTAATAATTTTAGTAAATTTCATCATTTTGTCAATTTAAGTGATGATTAACGCAATCAATTATTACAATTTAATTTAATTTTTTTTTTTTAAACAAAGGGTATAAATGGAAATTTTTAATAGATATGTACACTTTCTTTTTAAAAAATAAAATAAAATTGTAAGGATTGATTGTACTAACCCTCACTTAAATTGACAAAAGGATAAAATTTGCTAAAGTTATTAACATAAGGGATGAAATTTTCTAAAATTTTTAAATAAGGATGAAACTACAAAAATTATGTAATTTAAGGGACCAAATTTACCAATTTGCCATAAAAATATTACAAAATGATAGTTGAAAATTTGAAAAGAAAAAAATAAAAAATAAAAAATAAAATTCAGAAGTTGTTGCTTTTGTTGCATGAAAAGCATTGCATTATTGTAAGGAGGTACGAAGTGATTTCCCATTAAAAAACAAAAGAACCTTCCGCAATAGCTAAGGTTGTTTCAGCCTATCTGAGTCAACACTATTTGAATACTGTACTATTAGGACCCTTTTTTTTTTTTGAGAGTTTAGTAAATATAGTCCCAAATATTTAAAATAAATTTTATTATGTTTAATATAAAATATTTTATTTTAATATTTTAGATCCTAAATAAATTATATTTTAGTAATTTTTATCTTTTTTTTTTGATGAAAAAAGGCATAAACAATAATTTTCGAACACTTATTATCCTTATTTAAGCTTTTTTTTTTTTTTTTTTTTGTCTAAAAGGACTAAAATTATAAATATATAGCTTATTTGGAATTAAAAATATCAAAATAAATATTTAGAATCAAAAATACCAAAATTTTGAATATTTAAAACTAAATCCACCATTCTTCTTTTTATTTTATTTTAAATATATATATATAATAATAATGGATTTAATCTCTAATTTTTAAATATTCAGTGTAATTATAATTTTTATTTATTGTTAAAAGATTATAAATATTGACTTAATTGGAGATAATAGTGTTGATTTTTTTTTGAGTTAATTAAAATCCATGTATAGTGAGAGCTTTATCAATGATGCATATCATATGACTCAATGTCAAAATTTGACACTGTGTTAATAAGAAAGGGAGATAATATTGGATTAGATATCAAAATTTGACACAAATACGATACAATATTAGTGGATTAAGATTAGAGTTTCGTGGGTTTGGACTCAGAACTAGTTGAGATGTTTAAATTTAAATGTGTTTAGATTGTAAATTGATTGAACTTGTGTAACTCGATTATAATCCGCAAACTTACAAAATTAAATAAAAATCTATTAATTAAATATTTTAATTAAAATTTTCTTTTTCCACATTTAATACTTTATAGTGTTTAAGTATAGATATAATTTGATAAATTTGATAAATAATTAATATCTAATATATCTAATAGTATATTGGAATTTACTAGGCTCGTTAGGGATCGTACAATGAACCTTTTGTAGAAAAAGTGAAGGACTTGATTTAATAAAAGATAAATTTTATTAACTCTCAAAGAAGAAATATTACAAGACGTGTAATACTCACACTTACAATACTCTTTCTTGCTCTTTTGAGACTTCTCTCACTCTTAACTTTCACTCACCAACTCTTTCTCTCTTGCATTATTGGATACAAATGACTAGCTATTCTCTATTTATATCCTTCAACCTCCTTAATGGATGGCTAGGATCAATTTGATCCAATGATGCTTAGTGCTTTTCTAGAGTCTTCTACATACCTCCTCAAATTAACTCTATCTTTATAGTCTTTTCTTCTTTTATGTACACCTTTCATGAGTATTCTATTAATATATATAATCTTTTACACTACTCTATAACTTTCTAAAATGTTCTACTGAATTCTAACGAATTATAAAGTATTTTAGAAATATAGTAAGAGTTGTTGATTCTTCACACTTCCTCTCAACAACTACTCTCTTGCAATGTATACTTGCTTACCATACCAAGTCATTTGCGAAAGTCTTCGAATGCCGCTCGATTAATCCCTTTAGTATATATATCCATGACTTGGTTTTCAGCCTTTACATATTCCATTTGATCACGCAATTCCTTTTCTTGAATGAAATTGCAATGTAGTTTCACGTGCTTAGTTCTTGCATGAAATACTAAACTTTTGGTAAAGTGTATAGCAGATCGATTATCACAATGTATTTGTACCGAGTTCCCAACTGGTTGATAAAGATCCTTCTGAGTTGCATCAACCACGCACATTCTTGAGCTGCCATTCCTGTTGCTCTATTCTTTGCCTTGGTACTGGATAAAGATATCGTTGGTTGTCTTTTACTACACCAAGAGATAAGTCCTGATCCAATGTTAAATACATATCTTGTTGTTGAGAGCCTTGTATCAAGATCTCTAGCATAATCAACATCATAATACCCATTCAACTTGGTCTCTTCTTTCATGTATAATATTCCAAAATCCATGGTACCTCGAATATATTGTAAGATCCTTTTAATAGCTTCTAGATGGGGCTTCTTTGGGGTTTGCATATACTAACTTACCAGTTTCACAACATATGGTATATTTGGCCTTGTAAGAGTAAGATAAATTAAGCTCTTAATCAGTTTCCTATACATGTAGTATCCTTTAAGTCTTTACCCATAGATTTGTATGCACCTTGACTGGAGTTGTAATGGGCTTGTAGTTTGACATCCCAAACTTTTCTAAAAGTTCTTTAGCATACTTTTGTTGGCACAAGAATATCCATCCTATGTACACTCGACCTCAAGACCAAGAAAATGATTTAGCTCTCCAACGTTTTTCATTTGGAAACATATTGATAAGTTTTCCTTGACTTCATTAATTTCAGCAACATTATATCTTGTGATGATAAAATCATTAACATAAACTAATATTATAACCAACTTACCTCCTTGGCTTTTACGTACAAGTTGGAGTCAACGGGTGCCATTTTGTAACCCACTTTGGACAAAAACTTCTACTATCTTTCCATACCAGGCTCTTGGTGCTTGCTTTAATTCGAATAAGGCTTTCTTTAACTTGCATACATATCTTAGATAGGACTCGTTCTTGACACCTTGAGGCTACTCCATATATATATATATATCGATCTAGCTCTCCGTAAAGGAAAATATTCTTCACATCTATCTGCCATAGTTTATAATCAATATTTGCAGCTAAGGCTATCAATGCTTGCACTCTTGTAATCTTTGCCACTGGACTAAATATTTCATCATAGTCTAGAACTTACTTTTGCATAAAACATCAAGCTACCAATAGAGCTTTATACCTTTCAATTGATCTATCAGGTTGCCTCTTTACCTTGTAAACCCATTTATAAGAGTCTGGCTTCACGTGTTTTGGTTTTACAACCATTTCCCATGTCTTCT
Organism: Marsdenia floribunda; assembly: GCA_035583425.1. Lineage (NCBI taxonomy): Eukaryota > Viridiplantae > Streptophyta > Magnoliopsida > Gentianales > Apocynaceae > Marsdenia > Marsdenia floribunda. The sequence continues at coordinate 4,712 of JAXGGT010046975.1, forward strand.
TTTATTTTAGAGCATTTATATATCTTCCTCCATAGCCTTTGTCCATTCTTTGCTTAAGGATGATTCTTCATATGATGTGGGTTCCTCAACATTACCATCATCAACAAATATTGCATTAGTATATTTAGGATTATTCTTCATTATTCTCCGTGACCTTCATAAATGTGGCCATCAAATATCACATTCCTTGAAGTATATCACCTTTCCATTGATAGGTCACAACACTTTCTCTCTTTTCTTTGATTATCATAACCCAAGAAGATGCACCTTACTACATTTTTTATCAAATTTTCTATGCAAATAATCTAGTAAGAAGACATAGCACGCAACCAAAGACTCGAAAATAACTTAAAGTGGGTTTTATGTTCCACAGCTTCTCCTATGGAGTCACTATTCCAAGTGATGTTTTTGGTAACCTATTGATGACATTTGCAATAATCTCCATACACTCAACCTAAAATCGTGGTGGAATATTCTTTGCATGCAACATACTCCTACAAATCTTCACAAGATGCCTGTTTTTCCTTTGTGCTACTCCATTTTATTGAGGAGTATTAGGATAGGTCAATTATCATTGTATCTTGGAATCTTATAGAAGCCTTGAGAATTCTTGTGAAGTTCACTCACCTCTATCATCGGTATGGAGGCATTTGATTCTTTGATCAAGCTCTTTCTCAACCATCTCTTTGAACTCATTAAATTTGCATAATGCTTCCAACTTCTCCTTCATAAAATAAGTCCATATGTACCTTGAGAAGTCATCGATAAAGGTTATCATATATTTGAATCTACTAATTGATGGTTGCTTCATAGGACCAAGCACATCGGAATGCACTAGCTCGAGAGGCTTCTTTGCACGATACATGGAGTCTTCATATGGTAGTTGCTATATTGACATCCAACGCATACTACGTGGTCATGTACATCTAATTGTGGAAGCCCCTTCAACATAAAGTTACTCATCATCGCCTTTAACTTTTGATAGTTCACATGCCCAAATGTGCATGTCATAGATCAACTATTTCATTCTTCTAAGTTTTGTTTACATAAGTTGTTTGGGCAATCATTACATAGACAGACTCTAGTTTTTTTCCCCTCCAAGAGTAGTGTAGAAATTTGCTTGAATCTTTTATAGACCTTTACATCTTGTGGCCCAAACATAATGTAATTACCTGACGATGTCAACTACGACACTAATATCAAATTCTTCTTCATCCCAGCTACGTGATATACATTTTTTAGGTCAACCTCTTTTGAGCTATGTCGTGGCACTGCCATTGTTTTGCTCACGTGAGTGATAGGAAGCTTCGAGTAATTTGCAATCACAATGATCGCTTCCTTTTGTATTCTATCATGCTTGAGAACTTCTCTTTATCTCCAGTCATACGATTAGCACAACCAAAGTCCATTATCCAATCATTATTACAGTTAATAAATTTATCACTCAGCGTGACAATCACTTGTTCTTCCTTTGCTTCATCTTCATAGCTTGTGAGCATAGCACAAAAAGCTTGAAAGCTCCACTCCTCTTCACTTTCTTGGAGGTGCAAAGATATTGTCACGCTTCCTTCTATCTTCTTGTATCGACAATCTCAAGCATAGTGGCCTCTCTTACCATGGACAAAGCATTAATTATTCTTTTGTTGATATATCGTCTCCTCCATTTACCTTTGATTGTGGTGAGCTCCCCATTGATTCCAACCTCTTCCTTGTTTTCCTTTAGTAGCAACTTTTGATCTCACAAACTTTAGGCTTCTGCTCTCTTTATTGATGAATAGAGCTTTCTCTTATTCTTTGACAAAGACTTTAGACATTTGCTTGTTTAGAGGCCAATATATTCTCCAATTCAGTTAGGTTTAGCACTTTAGCCCATCTATCGATTGTGGTAATGAGTAAATTAAATTCAAGGCGCATCCCATGGTTTATAATTCTTCTCACCCTTGTCTTGGTGATCTTATTTTTTGAATCCAACTTTGAGATTTCATTGCACAAAGTTTTAACTTTAGTAAAGTAGTCACTCACCGTCATATCACTTTGTGAGATTAATAGTAACTCATTCTCAAGCCATTGAAGCTTGGCATAATTCATCATTGCAAATAGTCTAGCAAGAGTTTCCCACGTCTCCTTAGAAGTCCTTGTGTCCTTGATATGTTAAAGAAAATCATTCTCCACTGAAATTGATAAATCATACATCGTTTTACCATCCCTGGCCTTCCACTTCTTAAGGTCATCTTGTTCTATTGGAGGCATTGTTTCACTACCTTCAACATTCTCCCACAAATCTTGCCCCCAACAAATAAAATTGCATTTGAATACTCAAAGTATTATAATTATTGTTGTTGAGCTTTTTGAGAGCGTTTATTGAGATAGACATGTTTGCCATGAGAACTTGACTATTTTTTTTAATGAATCAACTGATGTTGGTCCCAGACTGTATATTAACAGCACCTCATCACACTACAATCCTCAATCAAGGCTCCCAAAGTACTTCGAAGTCGGTCCCTGACCACCTGCTCTGATACCACTTATAGAGAAAGTGGAGGACTTAATTTAATGAAAGAGCACTTTTATTAAATCTCAAAGAAGAAGTATTACAAGATGTGAATATTCACACCAATAGTAGTCTTTCTTGCTCTTTTGAGACTTATTTCACTCTCAACTCTTACTCAACAACTCTTTCTCTCTTGGATCACTGAATACACATGACCACCTATCCTCTATTTATTGTCTTCTACCTCGTTAATGGATGGTTAGGATCAATTTGATCCAATGGTGGTTAGTGCTCTTCTAGAGCCTTCTCTATACCTCCTCAATCTAACTCTATCTTTCAATCTTTCTTCTTTTATGTACTCCTTTCATGAGTATTCTACTAATCTCTATGATTTTCTACACCAGTCTACAACTTTCTAGAATGTTCTATCAAATTCCAGGAAATTGTAGAGTATTCTAAAAATATATAAGAGTTGTTAATTCTTCACACCTTTCATCCTTAAGCATAAATCATTTTTTTTTTTGGTTCTTGTTGACTTTACTTTGTGTTTGGTTTGTTATCTTGTTTGTCTAATAGGAACTTTGTAAAATGTTAAAATATTTAAGTGTTTTGATTTACTTTGTTTTGTATTATAGGAGCTTGCATGATCTAATGGTCAAGAAGGCTCTCATTGCTAAAAAGGGGAACAAAAGTTTGAAGGTAAATCCCTTGAATATTCTTTTAAAGTCCTAACAACTCTTTTAAAGGAGAGGAGCTATTCATTTGATGAAATTTTGTTTTATATCAAAGAATGTGGTGTAACATCTTATTCAAATTGCTCAATGTTTTAGACAATTGTGCTCTAAAAATTTTGCAAGGAGGGGAATCTTTTGTGTATTTAAAACTTGTTTGCAACTACATTGTGTCTTCTTGAGAAGGCATTCATATCAAAACTTATTTGTTATGATGCAGAATTTACCATTTTATTTAGTAGAGGATGCTTTGTAGCTAGCCAAATCAACCTTGATGGATGTAGATAATTGAGAGGTTAGTTGTTTCGTAAGGTCATACTGATTTATAAAAGCATTAATGTATCATGTTCTATAGTTTCTAAGAACACATTTTGTTCATTTTCTTAGATATCTTAATGCCTTGAAGATGTGAAAATTCGTAATCGGTCTAGACCTAAAGGCTTCATTGCAAGCTGTTATTTGATGGAGAAGTGTATGGCATTTGTTTCTAGATATATGGATGATGCATAGAGAAAAAGCCATAGATCCTAAAGGTATGATGATTGTGATGAAATGGGAAAACTGGTTGGGAAGGAAAACATGTGATTTTTTATTGGATTACACTTATTCAAGATTGGAAATAGGTGATTGGTAACTTCAATACTGCAAATTTATACTGAGAGTAATTTTTTGTGAAGTCTATGTTTGTGATTTAGGGATATGTTTCATACTTTATATGACCAAATTTACGTTGTTATACCCTTCAAATGTTTGTCGTTTATAGACAACATCTAAGGGCTTGGTTGTACATGAGTCAATGTATTCACTTACATTCTTTCCATCTTCGAATTAAAGAATATGTGAGCTTTTCTTCTAAACTATTCAATTGTACCTACTAATTGGCCTTACATATTTTCAATCCTAATATATTAGTCTTCATTCCTATGGTTAATCTATATGTCATAATTTTACAAGTATGTTAACTTATGGAGTTGGATTTTTTTTGATTATGTATATGTTATAATATGGAGTTTGATTCATTTTTGTTAAATTAATATTATGGAGATTGTGGTTAAACTAGGTTTATGACTTATTGTTTCATTTCATTAATTAATTAATTTATATTTGTTTTTTTGGTAACCTAGTATCTTTATCGTTTAATGCAGGAGGGATCTATGAGGATAGCCAAAACTATAACGCATAGATGAAATTTTGGCATAAGGCCGTCCTTGATGAGATTCAAACCTAAGTCCTTTGCTTGACAAGCCAGGTGGAGGCACTTAAGTAAGGGAAGCGAGACCACTAAACTACCACGTTACTCTCATTTATTTTCATTTGTTGAGGAGATCGGAATATGTTATACTTCAATGTTGGAGTTTATGATTTATTTTTTTTTTGGGTGGAAAAAGGATTTCATTCATTGTAACGTTGCTATTCGAGTGAAGGAGTGACAAGACAAAAGGGTAAGGGTGCACATCCCAACATACATCATGATCAAGCATCATACCTACTTGAGTTAGGACATGAGCAATTTTATTTGTAGATCTAGGTTGGAAAGAAAAGGTGCAACTTGCTTGAGTAATACAAAAAGTTTTCAGCAGATTGTGAAAATTTCCAAAATCGAGTAGTCTTCCCCATCACTGTGTAAGCTTGGACAACCACATTACAATCTATTTCAATAATAGTTACTTGAAGGTTAGAGTTCTGTGCCATGAGGAAACTCTTCCAAGCACCCATCAATTCAACGTGGATGGGAGAAAGGGAGTTTAGCAACGGACCAGCTCCTGATGAGATCAACCTGCCCATGTGGTCTCTAATCACAAACCAAAGCCTGCTCCATGACAAGAGAAAGTAGCATCAACATTCATTTTCAGGAGGCCTTCGCGTGGTGCAATCCATTGAGGTTGGGGTTTTGGTATTGAAACAACCGGTGAAGAAGCCTCATCCAAAGCCAACCGAAAACTTGTGAGGAAACTATGTCTAGCCGCCACTATTGCTGAAGGATGTTCCGCCACACCCTTGAAGACCAAGGAGTTGCAAGCTATCCACATGAACCATAACATCACAACAATTTCCTCCACAAAGCCATGCGTCATAGAGGTGTCGTTCTTGATGTGGTTGAAAAATTCTAGCCAAGAGCAAGTAGTAGATGTCCAGTGAGTTATGTCCACTGATAGCATGTGCCATACCCGGGCAACACTACACTCAAGGAACAAATATGTGTCCTCCTCTTGATGATGCCGGCAGTAGGGGTAGACATCTTCCACCTATAAGCACCTCCGTTTGAGGTTTGTGTGAGTGGCCAAAGTTCCAATGCATAGACACCATAAGAAATGCTAGATTTTTGGTGGGATCTTCATGCTCCAAATCAGTCTCCATAGAGAAGGGGAAGGGGACGAAGATGTTGCCATTTTTTGTGAGAAACAAAGCTGCCAAGCCAACTTATATGCAGGTGACACTGTGAAGGTATCGTTGGGAGTAAAGTGTCAGATGTGTTTATCACAGCCACCAAGGGGACAAAAAGGAATTTGATTAATGAGATCTCGGTCTCTCTCACAAAAGATTACCTGCAGCAAATGTTGTCTCCAAACACCATTGTCAATAAGGTTTTTAACCAAAAAAGCCTCATGAAGAAAATAAGGAAATGAAACTGGTTTGAAAGAAAAAGGTTGAGGGAGCTAAGAGTCATGAAAAACTCTTATATGTTTTCTATCACCAACACACTATCTAACCCCTTTCTCCAATAACTCACGGCCATAGAGAAACGAAAGCCATAAAAAAGACGGTTGAGTGCCACATTTAGCTTGCATAAAATCACCATGAGGGAAATAACGGTGTTTTAAAATCCTGGCTGCTAGAGAATTCGGGTGCTGAATAAGTCTCCACGCTTGCTTAGCTAAGAGAGCTTGGTTGAAGAGGCTAAGGTCACGAAAACCAAGCCCCCCTTCATCCTTTGGCCTGCACATCCTTTCCTATGCCATCCAAGGAAAACAGTTACCATCTCTACTATGATGCCGCTGGTAAAGGATAAATTCGCGATTATCGTTAAACCGGCCAAGATTAATTTTAAAACTAGTAAGCATTATAGTGTTCACTAGGTTGTCTCCTAAAGAAGCTCTAATCAGTTAACTCAATTAAGAAACCCAAGATCACGATCTAAATTAAAAGGGGGGTTTTTTTTTTCCATCAAACGAAATTTGAAACAAAACAAAAAAATGAATTCAAATGCAATAATAATGAGAAACATAATCAGCCTAGGGTTGATGTTTTAGTTAAGTTCTTCCTTGTTCCACTAAATATTTGAATTTCTAATATGATTCCTTGATTGAATACTAATTTAGAAGCCCAAATTAGAATTCTATTCACCTACTAACAA
>JAXGGT010046995.1:0-33694 GCA_035583425.1 Marsdenia floribunda
AATAATCCAAATAACGAATAAAAGTCCTAAGAATGGTAGAGAGACATATTAAATACTAAGTATTAAGGGTCCAAAATATATAAATTTATATGCTATCACCTACATTTTTTACAATCTTTTAGATCAACTAAGAAAATCACTTAGGCTAACAAGCCTGATCGCAAAAGATCAACAAATTTATTAAGGCAATATGCCCAATCAATAAAATACCAAAGCACTTACTTGGCCAAAAGGCCCGATTCAAATTGAAAGCCAGAAGGCTTACTTAAGGCAACAAGCCCAAATAAAATTAAAAAGCTAAAAAAGCTTTCTTAAGGCAACAAGCCTAATTACAATTACAAGCTAAAAAGCTTATCATGGCAAGAAACCTATTCAATAGCTAAAAAGCTTAACAAGGTAAAAACCTTAAATTAAAATTAAAAGGCAAGAAGCCTAACATATACAGCTAGCTACAAGCAAAAGCCTTATAAATTCAAAAGCAAAAATGCTTCAGGGATCCCAAATTATTCTTTTGTGCTCATAAAATATCCACAGAAGGTTACGAACCTTAACGATTAGCTTCTTGAAAGTTGAAAATTTATCAAAGCAAATAATGCTTACAAGTTATTAAGAGGTTTGGAATAGCCAGTCTGATTAAAAATTCTTTTCATAGAAATTCAGTTTCGGACAAAGCAATTTAGGGCAAAATAAATTCATTCAATTTTGCCTGAAGGCTAACACTTACTGCCCAAATAACTATTACAATAGAACTTGCTGATGGGCACACAAAAAAAAGAGAGAGAAAAGAAAAACTTCATACCCAAAGGATACAAAAAGAAAAAGGAAAAATACAAAAAAAGTTAGTCTTGTTTCGGATTAGGCGAAGAGTCTGTTAATTCTTTTCTCGCCACAAGAGATGCACTGATCGGCTCCTTTGTAGCCCTTTCCTCAGTTGATTCATAATTACTGCCCAAATGCTCTGATGCCTCAACCTCCATCGGGTATGGTTGAGCAAAATCATCAAATTTGAAATCCTCCTCCCATGGCAGTTTAGTAGATACATCTTCATCAGCTAAGAGTTCTTGAAGCTTGCCTGAAAGAACAAACTCTGGATGAGTCTTTTGAAATTCTTACTGAGTCTCCTGAAGAACAGATTTGACTGCACCTTTCACCAATTGCATGATAAGGCCTAGACCTTCAGGAATGCGCAAAAAATGCTTGCATCCAGCTTTCTTAGCATGAAAAGTCATCCCACCGTCCTTGCGGCTTGTCCCAAAGGTCTCTGATCGGTATTTGCTCGCAGCCCTCACATCCTCGAGCACTTTCTCCTGCGGAACAACGCGCCGTTTAAACTCTTCTATGGTTGTGGCATATCCTTCCAAAGTCTTATTCACCTCTACTAGTTTATCATCCCATGACTTCTCCACAGCTTCAACTCTTTTTTGAGCTCCATCAAGTTGAGCTTTCAGAGAGTCGACCTCTTCTTTCAGAGTCGTCACTCTACTTTCTGCCAAGATCTGGTCCATCTGTTCCTTGTGTAACCAGTTTCTAATAGCTTCAAGTTGCTTAGTAGCAATATTCAGAGCTTCCTGTTCAACCATAAACCTCTTGAATATCTCCATATATCGGAAGGTATTCTGCATAATTTTTTTTTCCAGAAAAATTTTCAAAAAAAAAAAAAAAAAAGGAAGAAGGAAAAGGAAGCAGCAAGCAAAAACACTACATTACCTGAACATGAGTAAACATGAAGGCACTATACGCATCATCATCACTAAAGCTTTTAAGCCGCTCAGCTTTAGCAGGAGGAACGATGTGAAAAAGAAAGTCGGTAGCCTTACTTGGAGAACCAATCAACTCAGTTGCTTTAATTGACCAATTTGGTCTAAAAATATCAGCAGCAACTGATGGACCAGATGCTTGACCTAATCCACTCGGTCTTGGACTACCTAGCCCCATTGCACCCTGCGACACACCAATTTGAGTCTGTTGTCGCTCACTTTGAGCCTCAACCAAAACTGAAGGCAACTGAGAACCTTCCCCGGTAGGAAGATTGCCTTCGGGCTAAGATATTCTTTCCTTCGCAGTAGCTTCAAAAGCCTCTTGAATAGGCTCAGATCTCGCTTCAACTTGAACAGAAGATGACCTAGCCTTCTTAAGTTGACCAGATACTGAGCGCACTGCCTTTCTTTTCTTGGCAGCCTTAGATATTCCTTGAGTGACACCCTTCTTCCCCTTACCAGAGGTCAGCAATTGAACAATGCTGCTCCCTGAGAAATGAAAAAGAAGATACATTAAAATTCAATATTTGAATTCAGAAAAACAAAGAAGAAAAGGAAGAGACAGAGCATTATTTAATCTCCTAATATTGAAACTCCCTTAACTATACAAATCCCCATCCTGGAAAATAGTTGAATTCCAAGTCTCCCCGATCGCCCAAACAAAATCAAGGCTGTCAATTGCTTTGATTGAAGCTTCGTCAACATTATCTGGCTTATCATTATTCAGTGATTTATTATAGTTCCAAGGAAGCACTAGAGACACTAGAGAAGAAAGAGTTGAATGGGAAAGAAAAAAGAATTCATCCTTCCAGTTATGAATACTGGAAGTAGTCCGAAGAAGTTCAAGAGCTCCAGGTCGCCGTTGGGCATAAAAATAACCTCTGCCTGTACTCAAGCTATATTTTTGCATCATAACGAAGTAGTTATGAAAGAGTTCTAAACTAGATGCTACTCCACAGGACCAACATAAGAATTCAAAGCCTAAAATGTTCCATACATAGTTTGGAGTTAATTGAGCTAGTTGAATTTGCCAGTACAAGCATATTTCTTCTATTAATGGAGGCAAAGGAAACCTAAGACCTGCTTTTAATTGAGCAACATAAACGCCTATGTGATTGGCAAGAGTGTGACAAATCGGAATCGAGATGGAATATTGAAATTGAAATCTTGAAGGGATACCGTATAAAGACATAATAGATGTCATGGCAAAAGCTTGAGAAACATTGTTTAGAAAGACAGGATCTTTGGGTTTAGGACCTTTCAAAGGTTTTGGATTCGGAGCCCTAGTGACTCGCGGTGCTCTATGAAGGGAAGATTCATGGATGTTAGATTCATCAATATAGGGAAAATCGTACGTGTTGTTGCAACAAGAATACCTAATAGATACAAGATTTCCATCATTGTCATTAACAACTCCTATCCTAATCACAAGAATCCCTTCTATGATAATTAAATCATAGGAAACATTACTACTCAAAGGGGTTCCTAAACCACTGATTGTACAGATTGTGCTTTCGATCGAGTAATCCTAATAGGAATCTCTACGACAGTATCTGAACTTGAGGATGAATCGACAACTTCCTCACTTCGTTCACTCCTATTTTGGCTATCAGAAGCATCTGAACTCGACATACTTCCTGTTGAAATAAAAGAGAAGAAGGAGTAAAAGATAAGTGAGAAAGAATCTAAAAGAAAATACCTTTTGGACTTTTCTCCATTATCAGAAGAAAAAATCAAACCTTGATTCGTAAATAGATGATTCTTCGAAACCCAGATTAGCAAAAGCACCAAATCAAGAAGAAGAAAAAGCTTTCAGAAACGAAGAAAATGCTTTGAATTTGAAGATAGAAGAATAAAAGTAAATAAATGTGAATAATTGTTCACTGTATTTATAAGAAAGTTTTCAGCAGATAAAAAATGAAAGTTACCGTTACTATCCCGAACGGTTACTTGCCTTCGGAAATTAGCCGTCACAACGGCTCCATCGGGTAATTGCATTAGCAGTTAATGAAGACAATTACCAAAGTGGTAACTCCACATTTCATATCATCATAACTCCTTATTCATTTTCTATTTTTCAGAAATTATTTTCTGATTTGTCAAAAAAAAAAATATCCTATATGGTGCCCGTTCACCATTTTCTTCCCTTTGAGGACAAAATTTATTTCAGAGTACAACATTTTTCAGAATTTTTTCCATTCTGATTTTTTGTTTAAAGAAGGAGAACATCCTTTAAAATCAGATAAAGATTTAATAGAAATTCAAAAAACAATAATATATTATAGTGAAAAGATAATATTAGAAATAGATAAAGTTAGTAGATTAATTAGGACTTTAATACAACTAAAATAAAGAAATAAAGAAATAATAAAAGATATAACAACTGAAAAAAGAAAAGAAATAATAGAAGCAGATCATGTCACGAGACATTTGTCAAAACTAATAATACTCAAAGTTGGTGCTAACCACACCAATTTTACATTTATGCCCTTGAGGTAAAATATCTCAAAAATAACTCATCTTCATGCATCTCAAAAGGCAGCCTAAAAATCTCTCTTTTAGACATTTTAAGTTGCTTCACCTAGCTTACTTGGAGGGCAAGGAACCTTGACCTCCCAAAATAAAATATCTTCCTTATGATTTTTATCTATAAAAGGAAGCTTTCATGACCAAACAAGGGGAGAATTTCATAATTCACGAAACATACTCTCTCTAAAAATCATTTTTCAGGAGTTTTCTCTAAGATTTCTCTTATACTCTAAGAAGGCCTTTTCATCATTTTAATCGCTTTCTCCCGGATTCAACCTCTAGAATCCATTTACGATTCATCTTATTCTTTTCAACTAGCTTTTAATAGCTAATTAAGAAAGATTTCACCTTTGACAACACGCTTTTCCAGGCTGCTCTTTGATATTCCCATCGGGATTATCAGTTTCCCATCGGAAAGCTGCTTTTCTCATAAGGATACTTTTTCATCTCCTCAAAACTCAAGGAGATTTTATCTGATTGTCTTTTCTACTACATCAAAAGGATATAGAGGAAATGAGTGGTAGTAGTGAAGAAAAACAAATATCTTCAGATGTAGATAATTTAATCACACAAATAGAAGATATGAATATTAATGATAATGATTTTGTAAATATTAAAACCACAGAAACAAAACCATAAGTAAAACTTGAATGGAATCCTCACGTAACGGATATACTAAGTGGTTTTGGAACAAAAACTTGTGATAGGTTTATTAGAGGATATGCAAGATTAAGTACTACTTACCAACAACCTGATAGATATACACCATATGATAAAATGAAAGAAGAACAAATTAATCCTTTTGAAATATATTTAGATATAGACTGTATAAGTAATGTTGAAGAAGCAATTGATAAATGGGAAATAGCATTAAGGATAGCTATTGCAGTAAATAAAATGGATAAAGATTCTGTTAAATATTTTGTTAAATGATGTCTAGTAAATGTTGCATTAATATATTGATAAAATTTAACTCCAGAAACTATAACAAATATATATGATGTAGATAATAATACAACAAACATAATCACTAGAGTTGTTGAAGTTCTTAAATTAGAATTTTGTGGTGAAGGAAACTTGTTTAAGGATCCAAGGACAACAAATAAAAATGCTACTGCTTTGATAAGATTACAACTATGTGATATTTGTGAAATAGGTAGATACATATGTGTATTTCAAGACTACTATTAACATATTTATAATCAAGTACCAAATACTGGTAGTTATTTACCATTATTCTTTGCAAAAATACCAAACCCTTAGGAACAAAAATTAGTGGATACATATCAACCAGGTGATACAAATACCTTAGGAAAAAGGATAACACATGTTAGAGATAAATTAAGTGAATGGTGTGGAGATGCTATTTTAGCAAAAATAACTAGGGGATTACGGAAAAGAATATCTTTGTGTTGCGATAAACCAAAAATGCCTTTAATGATAGGATGTGATAGTCAATACTATTATGGAAAGATTAAAAGAAAATATAAAGAGAAAAAGCAATATAAGAAAAGATATTTTAAGAAGAGAAAAGCTAAATCATATAAAAGAAAAATATATAAACTTAAAAAATCTTTTTTATAAAAGACGAAAGAAAAATATACATGAATATAGATGTTATTGTTGTAAAGAATTAGGTCATTATGCAAATAAATGTCTAAAGAAATTTGATAAAAATAAAAATAAATTTGAAATAGATGAAGATATTCATAAAATGATACAAGTAGGAGATTTTGTAAAAATAAATGATTTTGAAACCTTAAGTACTGATGAAAGTATTTTTATTCTAACAGAAACAGAATATACTGAAACCTCCGAAAATGAATGAAATAATTGAAACATCTTCATCTAGAGAAAATGATATTATAGATACTGAAGAAGAACAATATGGAGAATATAAAAAATAATTATTGGTAAATAGAAAGAAATTAAAACAGATACAAAAAGAAGATTTTTCCTTATCAAACTATTCTAGATTTAAGGTAAGTACATTAGAAAAATTAGGATTAAGAACTCGAAAACATTTATTATATTTTGGATTAAATATACAAGAAAGAGCATTAGAAGAGAGCGTAGACAACCCCGAGAATTTAATTAGAAGAGCTAGAAGGGCAAGGAGAAGAGTTGAATTACCAGAAATGGCAGTGAATCGCCCAGCTTTAGAAACTTATAGCCAACCCCAATCTGTTCCCCTATGTAATGCAATTAGGCTTCCTGCTGACAGTAGATTTGAGCTTAAACCAAGTGTATTGCAATTGCTAACCACTAGATTGCAGTTTGGAGGACTATCTTCTGAGAACCCATTGGAGCATCTAGTGGAATTCACATCTTTATGTGAAGGTTTCAGAGGAGAAAGCACAACTGAAGTAGCTATGATATTTTTCTAAGCAACAATTTCCTTCAACTTTTTCATAAAATTACTTTTGATACTCTTACATATCAAATTACATTTAAAACTTATTGTCATCAATTGGTTGTTTTTAAACGTCTTAAAACAGCCTATGCTAAACCTTTTCCTATTTCCTTTACTTCCCGCACAGCCCAGCGTGGTGACATAGAATATAATGCTAAACTAATTTTTCCCAAAGGAACACCTTTGTTAAATATCAACTTCATTTAAATCAGTTAAATATGGATATTGATCAAATAAAAATAAAATTACAACAATGTTATTTAGATAACCCTCTAAAATTTTGGGATAAAAACCAATTAATGGCAAAATTAGAAATGAAAGATAAAGAAAGACTCATTAGGGTAAAACCAACGAGATATAATAAAGAAGATAAGAATGAATTTAGACAACAATTAAAAGAATTAGTAGATTTACATTGAATTAGATAAAGTCATTCCCCTCATAGCTCACCTACTTTTATTGTTAGGAAACATGCTGAAATTGTAAGAGAAAAAGCTAGAATGGTCATAAATTATAAAAAACTAAATGATAATACAATATTTGATGGATATTTTTGACCTCATAAAGAAGGGTTACTCAATATGACTAGAAAGTCAAAATTTGATTGCAAGAGTGGATTCTGGCAAATCAAAATGCATCCTGATAGTATTCCTTATACTGAATTTTCTACTCCTCAAGGACAATATGAGTGGATAGTAATGTCTTTTGGATTAAAAAATGCACCTCATATATTTCAAAGAAAGTGGATAAAATTTTTAAAGATTATAATTTTATGTTTGTTTATGTTGATGATATTTTAATTGTCTCTAATGATATTGAAACTCATTTTAAAAATTTAAATTTGTTTAGTGATATTTGTTTTCATCATGGTTTAGTTTTATCTGAAAAGAAAGCAAAATTACTACAAGAAACCATAGATTTTTTAGGATTCAAAATTGATAAAAATGGAATAGAATTACAAAATCATATTATAGTGAAAAACTTAAAGCTTTTCCTGACAAATTAAATGATAAAAAACAAGTACATAGCTTTTTAGGAGTATTAAATTATGCCCATGATTTAATTCCTAATCTAGCAGGCGTGAAACAACCATTACAGGACTTACTAAAGAAAGATAAAATTTTTAGTTTTGACCTTATATTGGAAAATCAGATTAAACAACTTTGTATACAATTACCAAGATTACCCATACACTCTAAAAATGATGATTTAATTTTAGAAATTGATGTCTCTGAAAAATGTTGGGATGGAATATTAAAAAAGATAGAATATGAAGACAGTAAGAAAATAGGAGAAATCCTTTGTAGATAAGGTTCAGGTACCTTTTCAGATACTCAAACAAAATATCATACTAATGAAAAAGAATTATTAGCAGTAGTTAAAAGCTGTCAAAATTTTATTACTTTTTGTTACCAAAGAAATTTTTGATAAGAACAAATAATACACAAGTTAAAGCATTTATTAGAAATAATCTACCCTCAAGACCAGAATATAAAAGATTAATTAGATGAAAAATGTTATTAGCTAAATATCAATTTGATATTGAAATTATTAAATCTCACAAAAATGTTCTTGCAGATTTTTTTACTAGAGATGGTAGAAGTCTTTAAGAAGATACTCAAATGATATAATGATATGGAAAAACAGGTTTTTTTCTATCAAAATAATCTTTCAGATATTATAAATATAGCCAACTTACCTGGTATGCATAATGAAACTTTTGAATTACTAATTTCTGAAACAAAAATGATTTCATCAAAATTAGGAAATTTTGAAATGATAAATAATACATTAAAAGGTTTGTTTGACAAAATAGAATTAGAAAAAAATTGAGTCTTCCTCTTCTACGGATGATATTATGGAAATATCACCACGATCAGGTTCCTCATAACTTAAATCTAATATTTCTTTAAGGCCACAAAAAGATAAACAAGTTCTTGAAAATTATTCTTCTAAAATTAGCTCTATACATAATCTTCATCCTTTTGTTGAAGAACAACAAGTTTTCATGAAAGAATTATAGTCTTATTAATACTGAATACAGATATATAGATTTTTCTGGAATATATCTCAGAATAATTTTTCTTCAAAATACTCCAACATAAGAGATAAGAAAATAGTATGATTTTGGAACAATAAATTCGATATATTTAAGCCCTCCAATTTTTTTTTTTGAGATTTTCTTATTACCCTCATAGGTACAAGAAGGAATAAAAGATTTTTATTTAAATAATCCTACAATATCTCCAAAACATATTTTAGTACTAAAATTTATGTTAGCAGGACCAGATTTTTATCAAGAAGATAGATATCCTGCTTATCATTTTATGCAGATAGGAAAAGCTGCAAGTTTTTCCATAAATACACAAAAAGAAAAAAAAGACTATAAAAAATATGAAGAAAAGATATCTACTACAGAAGAGCCATTGGGATAAGAATAATCTTATAAGGATTGGAAGAAAGCTTCAAGAAAGGATTTCGGACATATGGTTGCAAAAAGATTCATCCTTCTATCATGATAAGTCCAGCACGAAGAACACCTGGTGTAGCTGAAAGATATGTTCAGACAAAAATAAATCTACGAGACAAAGGAATCATCAAATCAAGCCCAACAGCACAACAAAGGATATGTTATTACAGAAAATATCAACCGGACACTTGTCATGCATGTTCAAAAATAGAAAACGACAACAGTGACAAAGATAAAATAAAAGCAAACATTTATGATACAGAAGATTCAAGATGAAGAAGTGAAAACATGACTCAGCTGATAACTCCACAAGAAGACAAAAGATAATGGGAGACAATTTACAAAAATAGACAAATGATTCAACATCTCTAGATATTACTAGAATGTAACATAAGATCATGTATTACTATAAATAGAGGAGGAATCATAAGTTCTCCAACGAGGAAAAACAATCTTGTAAAATATCCTTTATGAAGAATAAAACTCTATTTTTGTACAACTTCTTGAGCATTTTGAAGTCTAAAATTTTTGTATAGTTTGAATATATCCCTTCTATTCCTATGTGTTTTTCATATGCCTAAAGGTAGGAAATGAAATCATGTTGTGCTTTACATCATTGAAGGAACTTCAGAGCAATTACCTGAAAAAAGGTTGGAGCTGAAACGCTTGGTAAAAGGCTCGTGGTATGACCCAGTGATGTTAAGGTCAAAGCGATAAACAGGTACGAAAGCGAAGTGGACCCTTATTCTTTCTAGATCAAAGAAATTGAAAGGCTTTCTGTTTTCATGAAGTTGTGCATTCTCCAATATGAAAGAAATTCGACTGAAGCAAAAATATATAAGACTTATACTTCCATCTATTATGGAATCTAATATGCATTATCAAGATTGTAAAAGAGAATTATTTAAATTTCGATATGATAATTTCGATAATTTTGTGAAATATTTAGAACTTCGAGAATATGTATCAATCTTAGAAGTTGATCTGCGATGGTGGAAAGAATATATGGAAATTATCCATACTCATTATATAAGTTAAAACTATTATCTATCTTGTAAAATAATCTTGTATAAGTTTGAATAAAGTATGTCAGTGACTTTCTATTTTATTTTTAATAAACTCACAACTAGATTTTAATGTTTTAATGGATAATGGACTCATCAGATTTCGTACACACACAAAATGGTATCAGAGCCAATAATAGGGATAAGGAACCCTCACTCCTATAATGCTTACTAAAAAAAAGAGTATTAAGAACGAGGAAATATAGAAAAAGCAGAAAGATGAATTTTACTTATATTTAGCCATAAATAAAGTTAGAAATAAAATTAAAGAAATCTTTTCAATTAGTGAAAATAGAAGCCTTGTATTAGAACATTTAGATAGTCTTAAACATATATTATTACAAAAGGATAAGAGGAGAAAAAATTATGAAAAACCAACCCAAGATGAAGATGAAAAAAATGAATATAGAATTAGATAATTTCTAAAATTGGATAGATAATGATCAATGGATAAACCTTTTAGAATAAATGGAAAAACCAAATATTATTAAAGAAGGAGAACATTCTTTAAAATTAGATAAAGTTAGTACATTAATTACGACTTTAATACGACTAAAAGAAAGAAATAAAGAAAAAATAAAAGATATAATAACTAAAAAAAGAAAAGAAATAGTAGAAGTAGATCATGTCACAAGACATTTGTCAAAACTAATAATACCCAAAGGATATAGAGGAAATGAGTATTAGTAGTGAAAAAAAACAAATATCTTCACATGTAGATAATTTAATCACACAAATAGGAGATATGAATATTAATGATAATAATTTTGTAAATATTAAAACCATGGAAACAAAACCATAAGTAAAACCTGAATGGAATCCTCATGTAACAGATATACCAAGTAGTTCTGGAACAAAAACTTTTGATAGGTCTATTAGAGGATATGCAAGATTAAGTACTACTTACCAACAACCTGATAGATATACACCATATGATAAAATGAAAGGAGAACCAATTAATCCTTTTGAAATATATTTAGATATAGACTGTAGAAGTAATGTTGAAGAAACAATTGATAAATGGGAAACAACATTAAGGATAGTTATTGCAGTAAATAAAATGGATAAAGATTATGTTAAACATTTTGTTGGACGAAGTCTAGTAAACAGTGCATTAAGATATTGGCAAAATTTAACTCCAGATACTATAGCAAATATATATGATGTAGATAATAATACAACAAATATAATCACTAGAACTGTTGAAATTCTTAAATTAGAATTTTGTGGCGAAACAAATAAATATGCTACTGCTTTGATAAGATTACAAACATATATGCAATCTTGATGAAAGATAAAGAAAGTTGTTATTAATATTTTTAAACAAAAAATTCAATTATTATTCGATGCATTTTTATTAAAGAGACAGAAAGATAAAGTTAAAAGTCATAAAAATTGGATAAATTTGAAAATATTAAGAGATAAATTTAAAATAATAATGACAAATAACAATATTGTCATTGAAAAAAAAAAAATCCTTATATAATGAATATTTACAATCAATAGATATAAGATATAATATATATATATATATATATATATATATATATATGGAAGTAATAGATAGTGAAGGAAATATACAAATAATAACAATAATAATATGGTTGTAATTTTTTTTTTACAATAAAATAAAAACAAATAAGCAAAAAGTTTTAAATGACAATTACTTTATTATTTTATCAAGAATAACCTATGAGTGAAGAACTCTAAAAAGTTTAATTATAAAACTAAAAATATAAAAATAAAACTAAAAAGAACATATAAACAAAAATCCCTAAAATTAAATTTAATTACAATGGGACCATTGGAAGAAAAAAAAAAATCTAGAAGAATAAATTGTAATATTATATATATACTAGATTTAAAATCCGCACCCAGGTGGGATTAATCCTAAAATTAAACATAAAATTAATTTGGTTATTTGAAATAAATTTAATTATACATGCATTATTTTATTATCTTTAATCTTTTAAAAGATGTAAAGTATTTTAAATTTATTTTATTTTATCTTTCTATTCGGTTGATGCATTGTATATATATATTGTTCAATATTCAATGTATTATATATATATTATGAATTTGAATGATATATTAAAGGGTAAACTGTCTCCATGACACCTAAACTTTTTCGGATTCCCGTGTTTGCACCTAAACTTTTTTTCGTCATAAACTTGCACTTCAACTTTTTTTTTGCCCCAAATTTACACTTCCATCCAAAAGTTCTGTTAAATTTCCAATTCTGTTAAAATCATGTGCAAATCATGTGAATTTTTAAGGGCGTTTTAGTAAATAACAAACTTTTAAAATTTTAATAGAGTTTAATTATAATACGTAAAAAATTAAGGGGTATTATTCAATTTCTTATTAGGGTTTTCCATCTTCTTTTCTTCTTCATCTCTTCAAACCCGTTGCCGCTGCCCACTGCCATTAACGCTGCCACCGCTGATTGTTGTTAGCATTGCCATCGCTGCCGCTGATTTCTATCATCATCGCTGTCGCCGCCGCTAACTACTGCTATCATCCTCGTCGCCTTCACCTCTGCTAGTGCTTGGTTTTTTCTTTTTTTCTGTCTTTTTCCCCACTCTCCAAAAGCTAAAGAGCAAAGGTGAAACGCCTAACTCTTCACTTTCCTTTTCCAATGTACTTTCCTCTTTTTTCCAAAACCAAACATTCACACTTCCTCTCAGTTTTTGGATTTTCCGTTGAATCCATCGGATTGTCCTTTCACTCCGATTCCTTTTCTCTACACGTAATTGAGTCCTACTACAATTCTTACCATTTCAATTCCATATTTTATTTCTTTGATTAACAGCTGCCCGCATCTCTCTCTCTCTCTCTCTCTCTCTCTCTCTCTCTCTCTCTCTATCCTGCTTTAGTTTCAAATTCAAGTATTTAATTATTTATTTTCTTCTTATAATTAGTTAAGATCTGGTAGGTGATTTTCTTGTCTTGTAGTTTTTGGATATGTGACTATATTTTTCTCTCATGATGTGTATTACTCTTACGGCTTGTCTTTTCGGCTTCGAGGTCCTTTGGATGTTGTTTTTGTAGTTATACTCGTTGAAGGATTGGTTAATTTCTTTGGGTGTGTGGATATGTCGCCGAAGGTGGTGACTATGGTGGAAGAAGGTGGGGAATATGCTTTTGTCATGGAGTATCATGGTCCACCAAATACCTGCCAACTTCCGAGAGCGGTGCCCATTGACATTGATCAGATTCCAGTGGCCGCGGCGGTGGCGTGAAAGCAGCAACAACGGTGGCAATAGTAGCAGTAGCGGCGGCAATATTGGTAGAAGAAGAGAAGAATAAAACCCTAAAAAAATTATAAAATAGCCCCTAAATTTTTATAGTTATTATGATTAAACCTATTAAAATTTTAAATAATCATCATTTACCTAATTACCCTTTTAAAAAGTCATGTAACTTGCACATGATTAGCAAAATTGTATATTTGACAGAATTTTTGGATGGAAGTGTTGTTTTGGGACAAAAAAAAAAGTTGGCGTGTAAGTTTGGGACGAAAAAAAGTTTAGGTGCAAACACGGGAATCCAAGAAAGTTCAGGTGTCATGGGGACAGTTTACCCTATATTAAATTGATTAAGGAGGAATTGTGTTATGTGAATCTCATAATGAATTTGATAATTTTTCTTCGTTAATAAGTTTATATGTATGTTAGTTGAACTTAGATTAATTTATGTACATATTATTTTAATCTTTTAAACTAATTAAAATAATTTTTTTTAAAAAAAAAAAAATTATTAAAATAATATTAAAAACTAATTCAGGAAATAGAAAAATGTTTAGCATAAGCAGTTTTAAGACGTTTAACAACAATTAGATGATGACAAGGAGTTTTGAATCCAATATATATATATATATATTCAATAATAAAATATATATATTTACAATATATAATAAATATACACATATAATATTTATATATTAAAATCATATTTAAAAAGTATATACATATGTGGAAAAAATATTATTAAAATTGATATATTAAATATATATCTTATAAATAGTGAAATTATTATTAAATTTATATACATCTACAATATTGATATAATATATTAATTGATCTTAAAATTAATTTATGTCTAATTAATTAGTTTTTTCAATTAGTATTTGGAATTGAGTATTTTTTTGTTTAGACTTTTATAATTTTAAACGTAAATTGTATTATTTTTAAAAATATATTTAATCTAAATATGTTTGTTAAAGTGTAGAGTATATTATGAGATTAATTCCATTTATTAATATTTTTAAACAAAAAATTTAATTATTATTTGATGCATTTTTATTAAAGAGACAGAAAGATAAAATTAAAAGTCATAAAAATTAGATAAAATTGAGAATATTAAGAGATAAATTTAAAATAATAATGACAAATAACAATATTGTCATTGAAAAAAAAAATCTTTATATAATGAATATTTACAATCTATAGATATAATATATATATATATATATATATATATATATATGTAGAAGTAATGAATCGGTGAAGGAAGTATACAAATAATAACAATAATAATAGGGTTATAATCTTTTTTTACAATAAAATAAAAAAAAATAAGCAAAAAGTTATAAATTACTTTATTATCTTATCAAGAATAACCTATGAGTGAAGAACCGTAAAAAATTTAATTATAAAACAAAAAAATAAAGAATCATACTAAAAGAACATATAAACAAAAATTCCTAAAATTAAATTTAATTACAATGGGACCATTGGAAGAAAAAGAAAAAGAAAAAAATCTAGAAGAATACATTGTACTATTATATATATACTAGATTTACAATCCACACTCAATTGTAGATTAATCCTAAAATTAAATATAAAATTAAATGGGTTATTTGAAATAAATTTAATTATACATGTATTATTTTATTGTTTTTAATCTTTTAAAGGATGTAATGTATTTTAATTTAATTTTATTTTATCTTTCTATTCGGTTGATGCATTGTATATATATATATATATTGTTCAATATTCAATGTATTATATATATTATAAATTTGAAGGATATATTAAATTGATTAAGGAGAAATTGTGTTATGTGAATCTCATAATAAATTTCATAATTTTTGTTCCTTAATAAGTTTATATGTATGTTAGTTGAACTTAAATTAATTTATATACATATTATTTTAATCTTTTAAACTAATTAAAATATTTTTTTTAAAAAAAAAAAAAAGAAACTTATTAAAATAATATTAAAACTAATTTAGGAAATAGGAAAAGGTATAGCATAGGCAGTTTTAAGTCGTTTAACAACAATTAGATGATGAAAAGGAGTTTTGAACGTGATTTGATATGTAAGGGTATCAAAAGTAATTTTATGAAAGAGTTGGAGGAAGTTGTTTCCTAATAGAATATGAGTACCAGTATTATGAAAATAAAATAGAAGACATTTAAATAAAAAAGTTCCAAAGAGAATTATAGATTTTTCTATGCCTTGAGAGATTTCAATTATATTATTAGAAATATCTCTTCCTTTGTTAGGGTTTAAAGACTTATGATATTGTTGTGGAAAACAATTTGGTTTATATAAATGAGATCCTAATCCACTATTTAGGAAAGCGGCAAAATACTCGACTTTATATTCCTTATATGTACTGCATATTGGAATATAAATACTGTAAGGACTAGTCATTTTGGAATATACATTAATTGTCCATTATAAGTTATTTTAATCCCATAGGATAATATCTGATATGGTTTAACACTAAGAAAGTTATTCCAAGCATTATTTCTAAAGTGTCATTGTATCCTTTATTTTTTATTAATAATCTAAAGTTTACTATTTCTATTCTAAATTTTAATAAAGTTTCTACTGCTTCATATATCTCTGTAATTCTCTATTAAAATTTGTATATTGATGAAGATTCCCTAATTTGTATCTTTGTAATTTAGAACATAATTTATGACTTTGAAGGATATATTAAATTGATTAAGGAGGAATTGTGTTATGTGAATCTCATAATAAATTTGATAATTCTTGTTAGTTAATAAGTTTATATGTATATTAGTTGAACTTAAATTAATTCATATACGTATTATTTTAATATTTTAAACTAATTATTTTTTTAAAAAAAAAGAAATTTATTAAAATAATATTAAAAAGTAATTTAAATTTTAATATTTTTTTTTTATTTTTTAATATTAATATATCTAGATTTTGTAAATATGTTTGTATATAAATAATCATATTTTTAGATTGTATGTATATCTATTTATTTGTTTAATGCATTATATATATATATATTAAATATGCATGTATTATGTATTTATGAGGAATAGACATTCAATTTTCGTGCACAATATCCCAATCCTCCTACAAATAGCATAAAATTTGTGACCTTTGTTATAATAAAGGATACCTTAAAGGTTGAAATTTATTTTTTAAAAAGTATTTTAGATAAAATAGATAGCTATGTCATTTTTCAGATAATTTAAATAAATACATTAATATATTTGAATAATTATAATTATTAATTTTTTAAAAAAATTATAACTATCTTAAATTTTTAATAGTTTAAAAATTATAATGATTATCAAAATTTGGATATAATTATTTAAAAATTTAAATGTATACTCTGCACCTTGAATTAAACAAAGTATATTTCTAATATATTCATTTAAATTTTAAAATATTTATTAAATAAATATGCACATTACTATCATAAAATATTTGTTTACATATAATTTATTTATTTTTATTATATAATAAATAAATCATAATATTTCTAATTAATATCATAAAATATTTTTTATTTGTAATTAATTTTTATTTATTATATAATAAATAAATCATGATATTTATAAAATATTTTTTTTATTTTTGTAGTTTTAATTTTTTTATAAATTCTCATGCGTAAAGAAAGGTAACACTTGGCTTGTTTGCCGTAAATGCAAAAAAAAAAAAAAAAATTAAATAAAAATAGCAAAATTACTAATCAAAGCCCTTGAAAAAAAATGAATCTTTTAAAATATTGCTCTAAAATCTTTTATATATATATATATATAAAAGATAATATATATATATATATATATACATACATAAGAATGGAAAAAAAACATATTAATATATTTAATATAAATCATGATACTTAATAAAAAAAAAAAATTCATAGATTATAAAAAATCATTAATATTAGACAAACTTTAGAGAATGAATATATAAAGTTATAAAAAGTAAAATATATATATAAAAAAAAAAAAGAAAAGAAAAAGCAATGAAAACCAAAAAATTAAGGAAAACAACAGGAATGTTATTAAAAAAAATTGCTATAGAAGCAAAACTTGTAATCTTATATATTATAATAGATAGAGATAAGATATATATATATATATATATTATTCTTTTTCATAAAAAAGAGTTCATTTTAAGGCCCAATTCTAAAAGATTATACCCAAAATAACCTTAGGTTGAAAAAGTGATGCCCAAATAAAATTAGAGTTTTTACCTAAAATAGGATAAATTTTAAAAAAAATTATAAACAATCGTAATTTTTTAACGGACCTTTCAAATCAGTGAGGATTTACTCTACAAAATAGAATCTTAATTTTTTTTAATAAAAATAAACATTTTTTTTTAATAAAAAGAGACCCTTTATTTTTTAAATTTTTTAAAAAAAATTATTTTACTTATAAACTATAAATTTATAATTTTAATTTATAATTTTTTTTTTGAGGAGAAAAGGAATCATTCATTAATGTGTAACCATTATGTCTATAATACAGGCATTAGATATAGATGAGATACTTCCAGCCATAATACATCATATGGGAGAGATTGACCTAGTTTAGCCAAACGATGAGCCACACTATTTGCTAATCTAGGTACATGATTGTTGAAAACAACTCTACCATGGTCTATAAATTCATGCCTCAACATATTCATAAGGTTCCGTAATGGAGATAGGTCCCGATTCTTGTTATAAAATTCTGTAACAATTTTGTGGTAATCTGCCTCAATGGTGACATGTTGGAAATGAAACTATTTCATCCAAGTGAGACCCTTCCAAATGTTGAGGATTTCAGCATGTTCAACTGAAATAATGTTGCACAGAGGTCCAGTGCAAGAAAGGATGCACATGTCTTTGTAGTCTCTTAACACAACCATATCCTGCTAGATCCTAGAAAAAGATGCATCCACATTCAGTTTGAAACATCCTTGTTGTGGAGGTGTCTAGGTGATCAACGATCTTACCCACTGCGAAATCAGACTGTGGCATAGAAGGCCTAACGTCTTCACTTTTGTCTGCAGATGTTCCACGGCCTAAATCCCCCAATGGTCCATTCAAATTATCATCTTGTTCTTCTACCCCACTATTAGGGTTACATAATGACCTCTGGAAGTTCTTCACCTTTCCATCTAAGCAATAATTCAAAATAAAATTACATAGCTACGAACACATCAAATAAATAGATTAGGAATGATTCTAAGGATTCCTATTGCTCTTATACCACTAAATGTCACACCTCGAAATCGAGACATAACACGGCGTACCCTTAAGGTTTCTCCTAAGAGCACAAGGTCTCTATCTTAACTCAAAATATGAATAAAAGTTCCAAAAGAAAAAAAAAAAAAAAAAATCCAAATCCTTTAATAAGTCCCAAAAGACATTCCAAAAAGAAATACTACAATTTCCCAAAGGATCATATCATAGTTAGGGTAAAACTCCAAGCTTATTAAAAATTAACAAATCCAAAAGAATAAATATTCTATCCGAAAAAGTAAATAAATGACTAAGAATATCCAAGATTAAAAACAAAAGTCAAGCTTCCCCTACTCTCTTATTCTTCGTCACTAGAATCTGCAAAAGAAGAGAAAATAGAGGGAAAGGAATGAGATATAAGCCCAGTGAATAAACAGAATATCTATTTTTCTCATTTCCAAAATATCTGAAAATCAATAACTGAAAATGGATGATTTCAAAATAACCAATCAACTAATGAAAACAGTCTTCCCAACAAATTTTAACAAACAGACACAAATATCACAAATTCAAATTTTTTTTTTTAGGTGGGCTCAAGCAAGTTTAGGCACTTGTTAGTTTAATCGAATTAGGCCCTAGCTGTACTCCCGCTAGGACAATCATAACTTATATCAATGTGGAGCTTTTTCACCATGCACTATGAGTTCAGAAACTTATCAAATGTGGAACATGTTCTCTCAACTAATTTCTAACAGACTTGAGCCAAAAACTTATATTACCTAAGGGAAGACTTTAAATAAATTAACAAGAGTTCCCAGAAACTAAAAGAAAATAAAAATCAGAATTTCAAGAATTTCAAGAAAATAATTCTCGAAAGAAGAATATAAGGAAATAAAGTATTTAATAAAAATAATAATAAATAATAATAAAATCATTATTATTCTCATCATTAGATGAAAAATAAAATAAATAATAAATAAAGAAAATCAAAATCAAAAGAAACTGAACGTGTATATATATATATATATATATGTATATAATGAAGGGAAAGAAAAATAACAGAGTATATGCATTGCAACGAAAACCAAAGATAATAATAATAATAATAATAACAAGAATTTGACATAGCTATTGAAGAAAAAAATTAAGAAAATTGCCGCAGTCTCCTTCTTCCTTTTTATTTTATTTTATTTTTTTTAATTTGAGAAGATAATTTCTTTAAAATAGGACGAATCAATTATTTGATTCAAATTATAAAGTACAGAAAGAATAGAAATTCAAGAATTTTATTAAAAAATCGAATATCTATTTACTCACATCTACGATTTCCAATTAAAATCTGAAATCCACTTATTCAATCACCAAATCCGAACCTAAATATCATAAGAATTGACTTAGGCTATATATAATAAATCTAATATATCATATCTAAGGCTAAAGGGATTGAGGAATTCACTTACCTTATTAACGATCGTCGATTGGATTCTCCTCGACTGTTTCCAATGATTGGCTACCTCCTATAACACAAACATAGTGTAAGCACTCTAGAAATCAATAACCCTGATAACGTAAAACTAAACCCTAACTATTTTAAACATTAAATTAAAAGATATTAAAAAATATAAATATCTGTCAATTAAAATTGTGACTTTCCTTATTTACCCTTACAAAAGGGTTGGGCATTATAGGATAGGTGGCATGATTATGACCGTTAGTACCACACCATCCATGTTTCTCTTTGGCTTATTTAATAAATCCTAAAATACATTAAGAAAATAAAACCAATTTTGACTTAGTTGAACTCATAGTTAGAACAAGTATTACCTTATGTATCTCAATTGTCTTAATTACAGGAAGTGAAAAATATATTAAATTAGTAGTCAAAGTAAAATAGATTTAGCAATGTAATACCTGAGATCAAGATTGGGAGAATTATCAATAATTTATAAGTTTGGAGATTCTAATAAATAATTTAAAAACTTGAGGGACCTATTTCACAATTTGTTATTTCTTTACTCTTTTAATAGGTGGAAACCATAGTTATTTTAATGTGTACCGTCATATTTCTATGTTTAGGGTTAGAAAATTGAGGAGAAACTTTTAAAGACACAAATAAATGCAAGAGATTTAACAACTATAATCATGTCTATGATCCCTATTATAATCACAGTTAATAATCTTTAAATTATTGTTTAGTCTTTTATTTAAAAGCATGTTCTTTAGAATTAAATATTAGAATTTGGAGATTTTCTTTTAGATGTGTTTATATATCTTATATATAAAAGATTTCAAAGCATTCTTTTAGAAGATTATTTTTCTTCCAATGGCATAGATGTGCAATTTTGATAATATTAATTAACTTTTTTTTTTTTGTAATTTTATAGTTATACGTTGTTTTCATGAGGTTTGTTTCGTCTTCTTCTCTTTTTTTTTTTTTTTTTTTTTAATGGTATTTACTCTCCATAATCTAGATTTGAGAAATCCTCCAAAACTAAGGTTTCTGCTTTGTTTTTGAATTGTCTTCAGTACGCTTTATGCAATATTTTCTCGTTGATTTTTTTTTTCACCACACTTTAATATTTCATTGGACTTTCTATGATTTCATAGCATTCTTCTAGAAAATTATTTTCCTTCCAACGGTATAACTGTGTAATTTTGATAATATTGTTTAACGTTTTTGTAATTTTATTTTTGTACTTTGTTTTCACAAGGTTTTGTTTCGTCTTCTTCTCATTTTTTTTTTTTTTTCTTTTTGGCATTTCTTCTCAACAATCTAGATTTGAAAAATTATACAAGACTAGGATTTTCTGCTTCGTTTCTCAACTATCTTCAAGTACGCTCTCTCCAATATTTTGCTACTGAAATTTTTTTTACCACGCTTTAATTTCACTTCATTGAACATTCTATGAAAATTAAAATTAAAATAAAAAACTTAAAAGATTAAAGATTAAAGATTTAATTTACAATAAATAAAAGAATAATAAATAATATGGATAATTTTTGATCAAATATCTATATAAATTTAAGTAATATTTTATGCTTTCACGATTTGAAATATTTAGTAAAATTGTTGTCATTAATTCAAAATTCTGTTCTGCAGATATTAAAGTCCAAAAATCGCCGACAAATATCTACCAAGATTGATGTTGAAATGGTTATTTTCTTTGTTGGGTTCAAAATTGTTTCTAATTTTAGTTGATCCTTTTCTTTTTACCGTAGATTTAATTATTACTGGGTTATTTTCTCTTTTTAAAACTTTTAAATAGGTAATATATATATATATATATATGTGTGTGTGTGTGTGTGTGCATGTTTTTTCTCATATTTGACTTTTTTTTAAAAAAATTTTTAGTCAAATTTTAAAAAATTACATCAAATACAAAAATTTTAATTGATAAATATAAGATCAGTGACATCCTCCTTATCTTGATTTTCCAAGTCTTATATTCCACTCTATAAATTGTTATTTATTTATTATGTTCCTATGTTTTCTTTTGTAGAACTTTCTGCAACAATTCCTTTTCTAGTGTCATCCCTGAAGAGATTACAAATATGAAATAATTGGAGATATTGTTGGAATATATGCCCTCAAAGACTATGATTATATTGCAACAAAATAGTTATTTATTCAATTTAGTTTGCTCCTTATATTATTGCACATTTAAAGTCCAATTATGACAAGTAATGGTCTACGTGTTGGGTCGTTCTTCACAGTAAGTATAGACCATGGGTACTCCGTACTTGTTGTATAAGTAAAATTTTGTTCTTAGTCGTTTGATGGAACTGGGCGTTTCATTAAGGTAAGACTATTATGTTATGATTTCCAATGAGGAATGGTTTACCTTAAATCAGTGAGTAGTTCACTCACGTCATAGGCATAAGCGTATTTCGAATACGTAGAACTGGAACTGTAGTAGTGATCTCTCTCAAAGTACTATAATTATAGAGATCAGACTATTATTGCTACAGCGTGGACAGATACTCTCATACTTGAGTATGAGTTGGTGGTCTAGCAAAGCTAGAGTTTTACACTTTGATATATGTTGGTTGAGATTTCTTTTGGGAGATCAATGTCTTTGTAAGTTGGGTGTAATGCTTTAGTTATTTAAGATAGACTCATACAAAAGAGTTTCTTTGTTTTTTTTTTTTTTTTTTGATAATCCATACAAAAGAGTTTCTATGCCTCACTTAGTGAGGATTAATTACCCCCTTGTGATTCTCCAGGATAATCTAAATAATCCAAGGCCCTGGGAATATGACTTCAGAATGTGTGCTTTTGGATAGCTCCCCATGTTAAGCAAGTACATTCGAGTGAGTCATGGATTATCGGACTAGAAATCTAAGGATAATAGATGTCTTTGAGATGGGTGTTAGTACATTTATCCTGTCTCATTGATGGGTGTTATATAGAGGGGGTATTTATGTCATTTCACTTGTAGGTCGGAGACTATGATTTAGCAGTATTATTCTTGGGGTCAATATTTCTATATGGTGATGAGTGAGAATATTTAAAATGATAAAATACTGCTATTTGATAGGAAATGTATTTTGGTCATTTTAGTAGCCATGAATAATATGTCTTTTGGTCCCCGGAGTAGCTCAAGTTACCTTGGTGTTGTTTAAACACAATTTGGGCTTATTGGATAATTGATTGGAAGAGAAATTAAATTTATTCTAAGAGACCATTTAATTAATTATTTGGGATGGAATAAATTAATTAATTA
The DNA here is from genome assembly GCA_035583425.1 of Marsdenia floribunda. NCBI lineage: Eukaryota > Viridiplantae > Streptophyta > Magnoliopsida > Gentianales > Apocynaceae > Marsdenia > Marsdenia floribunda. The sequence continues at coordinate 23,407 of JAXGGT010046995.1, forward strand.
GGTTCATATATGTTGATATATATTAAGAGTTCAATTGGAATTAATTAATTAGTCTTGGGTATTTTGAAAGGCCCAGAAAAGACAACTAATTAATTAAGACGTTTGGTCCAATCTTGGTTAGATTTTTTTTTGAGTACAAAACCTAGCCTTTTTAGGACTAGGAAATTTCGGTCATTAGGAGTTTGTCAAATCCTTAGCTAGCCGAAATTGTTAAGGTAGTATCAAACTAGGTTTCAGTTTCCTTTTAGATAAGATAGCTGATTTTTTGGTTTCTTATTCCAACGAGAATACTATATCTAAAAGCAATTATCTTAAAAGGAATTGAACCTAGAAAACTCCAATTAATTGTGCCGCCTCTCTCCCTCCTCTTCTGGTCCTCTCTATCTTCCTCTCTATCAAATTTTTAATCCAATAAATGCTCTCACCAAGCTAAGGCTTAGAACAAGGAAGAGTCATACTCCGGAAGGCTAAAAGGAAGAAGCTTGAAGCTTTATTCCTGGTCTAGCAATAATACTTTTTTAAATGATCGGACAGTCAATACTTCTCTGAACAGGCTAACAATTTTATAGTAGGTAGAGGAGACATATTTATTCAATCTGAAAAGTGGAGATCAAATTTCAATGGTTGGAATTTGGGATATTAATTCCGCAATAGAAATCAAGTTTTCAGTCTGGCAGTCAGAATCGTTTAGATGATTGAAGAACCAATTCATCTCTCATCAAGCTGAATTTTGGATAGAATATATAAGAGACTTTTTTCTTCAATTTGAATGGTGGAGATCTATTTTCAACGATGGAATTCAAAGATATTGGTTCCGCAATATAGGCTCTATTTTTTGCAATTATATTTAAGAAGTTTTAAAATGTTTCATGCGAAGGAGTAGAAGATTGGCCAGAATCCCTGTGGAAGATTCGGTGCCATCTTCATTCCTTCCATCGCAAGTTCAAATAGAAGTTCCAATACAACCCGTTCCTTTGTTGGTTAATTTGCAAGCGGCAAGAAAAAATAAGTACTTTCTTCTAGATGTGGCTCATAAAAACTTATTTTTTTCCTCTGCATTATTACTTTAATGTTTTTTTGATCCTTCAATTAGTGTCAGAGCCAAGGTTTCATCTAGGAGCATGTACTAGGGTTAAAACTGGAAAAGGTGGTTCCTTGTTAACTTAAAAAATGAATCATTGTGATTTTGTGGATCCCTCATATGATGCTTTTTAGATTACATGTACACCTCGTGAGTGGAGGTATAAGATCTTGTAATCAATAATTTATCATTTTTTTTTTGTTTCATAGTTAAAATACGATGTACACCTCGCGTGTGGAGGTATAAGTTATTGTAAAAGTTAATTCTTTAGGTCAAAGTTTGTATCTTTTCGTATTTTTTTCTGTTGTTTTGAAACCATGCATACGAGGTTTATTTTCTTGCAATGACTTTGTTTATTTCAATATAAATAATTTGTATGAAAATGGTTAGCAAGAAGGAACCACCCTTAGGATTAAACAAGATCATTAATTTTTTTTTTAATTCATGATGTTTAATCCATGATTAAACAAGATCATTAATTTTTTTTTAATTCATGATGTTTAATCCATTATTTGGTTACTTAGGAATTAATAAATAGTCTGAGCATGAAAAAAGTTTACTTTTGATGTCATCTTGTTATTGTGATAAGATGCAAAGGTTCTTGTGAGATCAAAGTCTCACTAGTTAGGATTTTTTTTTTTTTTTTTTCTGAGAAAACGTTTTAATCCAATAATGCTTGACAAAGAGAATAATATTGAACAATAAGGTTATTTAATAAAGTTTTTTATTTGGTTATTAACTTAGCATAGTAAAATAAATTCATAGTTTATTCTCTCAAAGAGTTTAATCCTTGACATAGAGAATAATATTGAATTTCAAATTTTACTAAAGTTAATGAAACCATAAGATTATAGACAACATTTTTGGGCCTAAAACTCTATTTTCAATAAAAGATTAAGTGGGAGAGGGGTTCCAATGGCCCAATGGCTTCCATCACAACTCTCATAGAGATAGTGGATTTCCTCGTGTCATTTTGAGCATGGCCCCCTATTGGATGGATTTCCACAAGTACCTAGAACTAATGGAAGAGTAAGAATTAAGGTCTAGGGTATTTTTTGGGATCGACCAACCTATGAGAGGTTGAGAAGGCATGAAAGAAAGTTGATGAGATGGCTAAATGCTATATGTTGGCTTCTATGTCTAATGTGCTCCAATCTAAGAATGAGCACATGGCCACTACGTATGACATTGATTGGTCATTGCGAACTATGTTTGCTGACAAGAGTCGGCCCGCAAGGCAGGAAGCTCTTAGAGCAATCGTAAACACTAGGATGGCTGGGGGAGCATCAATTCGAGAGAATCTGCTTAAGATGATGCTTACTTTGAGGAGGCCATCCTGAGAGCCAAATTGACATGATTTTTGAGACTCTTCTTGACTTATACTCTCAGTTCAAGTTGAACTACAATATGAACAAGTTGAATATGGGTCTCACGGAGCTTATGAAAGAGCTCCAGGCAGCAGAGAAGATCATGAAGCCTATATCAAAAGTTTTGGTTTCTGGTTCTATGTCTTCCTCTAGAATTAAGCCAAAGCCTAAGAAATTCAAGAAGAAAAGGTGCAAAACAACGCAAGGGCCTAGCCCAAAGCATCTAGTCAAGCCAAGCACAACCAAAAGCCCAAAGGCAAGTGCTTCAAATGTGGCAAGAAGGGGCATTGGAAGAAAGATTGTGGATTTCTTAGCCAAGTCTACTTCAAGTATTGCTTTATACCTAGAGTCAATTTTAATGGTTGGATCAACATCTAGTAAAGATTAAATTCGCGACTATCGTCAAACCAGCCAAGATTAATTTAAACTAGAAAGCAATATAGTGCTCACCAGGTCATCTCCCAACCCTAATCGTTTAAATAAAATTAAGAAACCACTAGTCTGAGTTAAAGTTAAAAAGGGGGGTTTTAATGCTTAACGAAAAGTTCAAAATAGTTAAACTAAATGAATTCGAATGCAACAATAATGAGAAAACGTAATCAGCCTAGGGTTGATGCTCCAATTTAATTCTTTCTCATTCTTCCTAATATTCTCGAATTGAAATTCTAATCCCTTGATTGAATTCTAATTTGGAATCCCAAATCAGATCCGATCACCTACTAACAACCTGTAAGAATTCGATTAAGCATTAATAGGTTTCCTAGACAATCGTCTAATCCATCAACCCATGCTTAATCTAAAACCTATGAACATTAAGATAATTCATGAATACACAAAAAATATAGATTTGAAAGCAATTAGATAGAGATAATCATGAGAGTTCAGTTAACAATCGCCAACAAAACTAAGTTCAATCTCAAAAATTCAACCCAATGAATAATCATTCAGTCTCATAAACAAACGCAATCAAATTTGAAAATCAGAATACAACCTGAAATAAATGATGTTCTAGAACTCTGAATTGTCTTGGAAGCATCTTTCCCTAGACCGATTACAAGGTGTTTAAGCTGCCATTACTAAATCTCGTAATGTCTCCATGATTTCCCGAAAATCTCTCTCTGTAATTTTTGAAATCTCGCCTCTCCTCTCTTTGATTTTCGAACACCTCTATCTAATCTGATTTTTTTTTCTTTTTAATCTGTCTCTCCCCTATCTTCTTAGGGTTTTCTCTCTTTTCTTTCTTGGACTTCACGGGCCCCTTCAATCTAAGCCGCCTCTCTTGCATATTGGGCTTCATAAAACTATAACATGGGTCCGCCAGGTCATTTGGACTTGGGCTTGAAATAGAATAAAAATATAATTAAAAACCCAACAATTTAAAATCATACTATTAAAGCATAATAATCCAAATAATAAATAAAAGTTAGGAATAGTAGAGAGATATATTAAATACTAAGCATAGAGGGTCCAAAATGTATAAATCTATATGTTATCAACATGCTCTTGGATAGTTGATTCTGGAGCCACTGATCATGTTTGTAATTCTTTGCAAGGGTTCAGAAGGACAAGGAGACTCATTAAGGGCGAGCATGGACTTCAAGTAGGCAATGGAGCAAGAATATAGGCCAAAGCAGTGGGAGATCTTGAGCTTGATCTTGAGCTTACTTTTGATTGAAATAGGGAGTTAGGTTTAAATGATATTTTATATTCTTTTTGTTTCAAACAAAATTTGATTTCAGTTTCTAAATTGATAAATCAAGGATTTTTTGTTTCTTTCCATTCAGATGTTTCCATCAGTAGAGATGGTAATCTAATCTGTTGAGGAAACATGTATGAAAATCTTTTTTATATACATCCTATTTGAAATCAAGTAAATGATATTCAAACTGAACCTAATAACAGAAAGAGAAAGACCATGACAAATGACTCGTATTTATGGCATCTCAGATTGGGATATATAAATCCTAATCGGATTCAAAGGTTAATCCATGATGGGCCTTTAGTTTCATTGAGATTGGAAGAATGGCCTCAATGTGAATCTTGCCTTAAAGGTAAAACGACCAAAAGGTCCTTCACTAGTAAGGCAGATACAATGATGAAAATACTATAACTAGTTCATACGGATGTTTGTGGTCCAATAACTACACTAGTTGGAGGGGGTTATGAGTACTTCATCACTTTCATAGATGATCACACTCGTTTTGGTTAAGTTTATCTGATGAGGCGCAAGTATGACTCTTTTGATAAATTCAAGGAGTTTAAGGCTACAGTGGAACGTCGAATAGGTAAACTAATTAAGACACTAGCATTAGGTCGTGGTGGAGATTACCTTCTCGGTGAGTTTAAGGATTACTTGGTATATCATTGCATAGTATCTCAGTTAACTGCACTTGGGACTCCCCAACAAAATGGAGTAGCTAAGAGAAGAAATAGAACTTTGATGGAAATGGTCAGAAGCATGATGAGTCATACATCTCTTCCTGTTTCTTTTTAGGGATATGCCTTAGAAACAACAACATATATTTTAAACTTAGTATTTTCCAAATCAGTACTTAGGACACCCTATGAGATGTGGACCAGGCGAAAGTCCAGACTGAATCATCTTAAGATATGGGGTTGTCCAACTTATATACTAACAAAAGGAAGTAAGCTAGAACCAAGATTAGAGTTATGCTACTTCGTTGGGTATCCAAAAGGAACAAGAGGTGGTTATTTTTATCATCCTCAAGAGCATAAAGTACTAATTAGTACTAATCCTAGATATTTAGAGGATGAAAAAGTTACATCCACCACGGGTTCAAGTAGAATAGAGTTAGAAGAGAAGTTAGTCACTAAATCAAGAGTTCAATTGGAATTAATTAATTAGTCTTGGGTATTATATAAGTCACAAAAAAAGATAATTAATGAATTAAGAGCTTTGGTCTATTCTTGGATAGATTTTTTTGAGTACAAAACCTAGCCCTTATAGGATTAGGAAATTTCGGTCATTAGGACTTTATCAAGTCCTTGGTTGGCCGAAATTGTTGAGTTAGTATCCAACTAGGTTTCGATTTTTTTTTAGATAAGATAGTTGATTTTTTGGTTTCTTATTCCTACGCGAAGACTATACCTAAAAGAAAAGTATCCAACTAGGTTTCGATTTTTTTTTAGATAAGATAGTTGATTTTTTGGTTTCTTATTCCTACGCGAAGACTATACCTAAAAGAAATTATCTTAAAAGAAATTGAACCCTAGAAAAACTCTAATTAATTTTGCTACCTCTCTCCCTCCTCTTTTGGTCCTCTCTCTCTTCCTCTCTAGCAAATTTTTAATCCACTAAATGCTCTCACCAAGCTAAGGCTTAGAACAAGGAAGAGTCATACTCTAAAAAGCTAAAAGGAAGAAGCTTGAAGCATTATTCTTGGTCTAGCAGTAATATTTTTAAGACGATCGAACATTCAATTCTTCTCTAATCAGGTTGAAAATTTTATAATAGGTAGAGGAGACATATTTCTTCAATATGAATAGTGGAGATCAAATTTCAACAGTTGGAATTTGGGATATTAATTCCACAACAGAAATTGTGTCTTTAGTCCGGTAGTCAAAATCATTTAGATGATTGGAGAACCAATTCATCTCCGATCAAGTTGAATTTTAGACAAGAGACTTCTCTTTCAATCTAAATGGTGGAGATCTATTTTCAACTGTGGAATTCAAAGATATTGGTTCCGCAATATAGGCTCTATTTTTTGTAATTTTATTTAAGAAGCTTGAAGACGTTTTATGCGAAGGAGTAGAAGATTGGCAGAATCCTTGTGGAAGAGCCGGCGCCATCTTCATCTCTTACATTACAAGTTCAAGTAGAAGTTCTAGTACAACCATCACATTGTTGGTTAATCCGCAATGGGCAGGAAAAAGTAATTACTTTCTTCTGGATGTGGCTTGTAAAAAACTGAATTTTTTCCACTGCATTATTACTTTAATGTTTTTTCGATCCTTCAAATATTAGATTTGGTACATAATAACTTCTATGCACCACTTTCATCCAACCTTGGCAATATTATACTTCTTTTATTTTCTTTACTCTTTATTTTAAAAAAGGTTGTACCGTATTGACCCTTTATTCAGAAATCCAACTTTTACCCTTGAAGTAATTTTCATCCAGATGTGACCCTTAAACTATAAAAATGATCAATTTTCGCCCTTCCGTCAATTTTTGTCATCAAGTACTACGTTTGAGGGTTAAAGTGACTTTTTCAAGGGCATTATTGTCCTAAAAATGTTCCTTTTGGGTGGTCAAAAATCCCTCTGTTATAATAACCTACTGTTATGTGTTAAAATTATTAACTAGAATCTTTTAACCCCCAATTTTTTAGAATTTTTCTCTTCTTTTTCTTCTTGTTGTCTTCTTAATTTACTGTTCAATCGTAGACTCAATCAAATACATATTCATAATAGTGTACACTAATCTCTCAAATTTTGTAGGAAAATCAAGAAAATTAGAGTTGTCATGCGTACTTTTTATTAGAAGCAATTGGCCCACACAAATTTAAAAAACAAAAATCAAAATCAAAAATCAAAAATAAAACCCTAAAATCTTTTAATGATACCATATCATATGTACTTCAACCAAGAGAGAGTTCTTAAAGGAAGATACTCATTTAAAATTCATAAAAATGCCCAATGAAAACATCAATTTTGAAGAGTTTTCTTTCACTGCCACAATTCATGCATGACCCATCAAAACAAACTTTGCAAGAAGGATAAACAAATATTTTGAAAACTAAATGTCTCGCTAATAGGCATTCAGTGGAAAAAAGAAAAGATGAAGTTTGCAAAAGGCGATGATGGTTGTGGAAGAAAAGAGAAGGCGACGACAACTGTGGAAGAAGGGAGAAAAGGCGATGACGGCTGTGGAAGAAAGGAGAGAAGACGACAACGACTGTGGAAGAAGGGAGAGAAGGTGATGACAGCTGTGAAAGAAGGGAAAGAAGGCGACGATAGCTGCAGAAGAAGGGACAGAAGAGGCGACAATTGTGGAAGAAGGAAGAAGATGAAGTTGTTGAAGCAGGTGGCGGCTACAAAAGAATAAGAAGAGGTTATTAGAGTTTTTTTTTTTTTTTTTTTTATTTACTTATATGTTTAAAAGTACAAAAATGCCCTTACTAATTTCTTCAATATTAACGGTTTAAAGACCAAATTCAGTATTTGACAGAAAAAAACAACGAAAGGGTGAAAGCTGATCATTTTTATAGTTTAAGGGTCACATCTGGACGAAAATTACTTCAAGGGCAAAAGTTAGATTTCTGAATACTTTGAGGGTCAATGATATACTTTATCTTTTTAGAAATATTATGATTTATTCATTATATAATTAAAAAAAATAAATTGCAAGTAAAACACTATTTGATGATACTAATATGCATATTTATTTGGTATATATTTTAATATTTATATTTATATATTAGAGATATACTATGTGACTATGTCAAAAGTTAATATTTTAAAATTTTAAAATAATTATATCTAAAATTTAGATAATAATTATAATTTTTAAACTATTAAAAATTTAAGATAATTATAATTAAAAAAAAAACTAATAATTATAATTATCTTATAGGTAAGAATTAAAAAGTTATTAAAATTCAAGAAAAAGAAAAAATTATTTATGATAAATTAATTACAATCAATTAAAAAGAAAAAAAGAAGATACATTTATGATGGCTTGTTTTCCTTAAAATATTCAAAAAATAGTTGTATGCAATTTTTTTTTTTTTTAATGATTATTACTTTAGCATTGGAATTTTAATTAAATTTTTTTAAAAAAAAATGGTAAGATAAAATAAACACAATAATTAAATAAACTATATAAAGATTAAAAATTTAATAATATCAAAAGATATTTATGTATTTATTTAAATTAGGGCAAACTATTTGGATAACACTTAAACTTTCCAAAAATTTGATTTTTGCACTTAAACTTTTTTTCGTTATTCTGTCAAGTGCTAATTTCTGTTAGTTTTGTGACTTGTACGTGACTTTTTTATGGATACTTTAGTAATTAAGATATTTTTAAAATTTTGATAGGCCTTAATTTTAAAAATTAAAAAGTTATATGTATTATTTTAAAAAAAAAAACCTTAAAAATTAGGATTTTTTTTTTCCTTTCTTCCTTTTTTTTCTGCACCAGCACCAACGCTGCCACCATGCATCAAACCTTCCCACCAACCCACAAAACTTGTTCATTTTACCAAATTGAGAGTTTTCTTAAAATTGTTAAAAATGAAGAAGGAAAATTCTCGATTTTAGTCTTATAACTATTTACGTTTCTTGAACTTGGTCCTAAATCTTTAAAAATACCTAACTAGATCCTATAACTATTTTCAAATTCTGAAATAGGTTCTTCCGGCCAAAATTCTCCCCTTTTCTAGCACTTCCAATCACGTGAGATACACATGCTCTCTTTTTTTAAGGCATTTTTAGTAATCTCTTCCATTCCTCTAAAAAAAAATTATAAACTAACTTCCCACCACCGAAATTTCTTCTTCTTCCTCTTCTTCACTCCACTGTAATTTATAATTTTTTTTTTTTTTAGGGATGGAAGAGATTATCGAAAATGTCCTTAAAAAAAGAGGGCATGTGTATCTCATGTGATTGGGAGTGCCGAAAAAGGAGAGGATTTTGGTCGAAAAGACCTATTTCAGAATTTGAAAATAATTATAGGATCTACTTAGGTATTTTTAAAAATTTAGGACCAAGTTCGAGAAACGTAAATAGTTACAGGACTAAAATCGAAAATTTTCCAATGAGGAATTGTCCAATTTAGTCAAAAATTTAGACGACTGTGATAGCTACGTTGTGGGGGTTTAGACTTTTAAAATTCCGAGGTAGCATCCTTGAAAATAAATGAGGTTAGTCGAATAATACTCGGACACCAAACTTTAAAATAAAAGGAAAATAAACGAGATGAGAGTCAGTTCAGTCACGGTTTCTCTCTCTAGGGCGCGCTCCCGAGTGGTTCTCCACTGACGTTACTGTGCTGCTGCTCTCTACTCTTTGCTCTCTTCATCTTCTCCGGTTGGCTTCGCCAACCTTTCGGTTTCCTCTTCCGCTCTCTGGTTGGTCTCCGCGTATGGCACTCTAACTTCTGGTATGGGTCGTCATCACTGGAAACCCGCTTTGCGTCAGAGCAAGGCTTCTCGCCGCTCTGTTTTGCTTACCATCGCCGAAGATTCTTCTGCTGTTTCTGCGGCTGGTCCCTCTTCTCCTCCTCTTTCACCTTCCTTTTCGGTTTCTTCCGGTGCTAGCCCTGACCTCTCTGTTTCGCTGGGCTCTTCTGACACGACCTCTTCCGCGTCAGCGGCCCCTCCAGCACCTTCGGTTTCTCTGGGTTCTTCTGAAATGTCTTCTCCCCCTCCCACCGGTGCTGCTTCTCCTCCTTCCTCTCCGGTCGCCGTCCCTCCCGCTCCTGCTTCTTGGAGTTCTCTGTTCAAGGACAACCGGGACGCCTCCGCTGGTATTCGCCTTTCTTCTGTCCCGGTTTCTGGTGGTTGTTCGATTTCCTCGGCCGATGTCAGTCCTGTGCTCGACACCTGGGGTCCTACCCTCCTTGGGTATATTGCCGGCCGATTCCCGGGGAAGCAGGCTATCCTACAGTGTACGCAGTCTTAGGGCGCCCCTTGTCAATTTTCCATCCATCATAGCGGGTGGCTGCTTTTTCGCTTCAATGATTTGACAGCCCTGAACACGGTGCTCGAGGGCGGCCCCTACTTCATTTTCAAACAGCCGCTTCTTCTCAAGGTACTCCCCCCGTTCTTCCATTTTGAAACTGCGGAGTTATGCCATGTCCCTGTGTGGGTTC
>JAXGGT010047015.1:0-11284 GCA_035583425.1 Marsdenia floribunda
ATATTACTACATAAGGTACGTATTTTAATTTTTTGTTAGAGATAGTGACTCAAATTCAGATCGTGACCCAAATTCTAATATGAGAGTTGCTCTTTTTCCTATTCCACATATGTTTAGGAATGAAGGGAGAAGTATATATATATATATATACGTGTATTGTAGGGTCTTTTGAATATAGAATTCATAGCATTGATGATCATAACTTTTGATTATAGCATTGATGATCATAGTCTTTGATCCCCTTTGTAACTTGATTTGATAATATTGAATTTACTTTCCTCGGCCTGTGGTTTTTCCCTTCTAGGGTTTCCATATTAAATCTGTGTGTTCATCTTGTTCTTTTTGCATTTGTGATTTGATTTCCATTATCATCCCCAATTTTATAACAAACCGGTATCAGTGCGCCAGATTATAGAGCATCAAAGTGCCAGTTTTCAAAACCCGGTGGAGTAGTCCCAGCTTGCAAGTGGTATCAGAGTTCCTCATTATGGAGGTTATGGTCTTGTAAAACATGTATATAAGTAACCTCTTTGGGAGGTGAATTAGAGACAATAGAGGTAGGGCATCCAAGAGAGGGAGAAAGATAAGGAAAGAAGTTGTGCAGAATTTTCTGTTTTTTGGACCGGCAATCAGATTTGTTTTTACAATCGAGAGGTCAAATCATCTCCAATTGAGCTGAATTTTTGACAGCAGTAAAGAAGACGTTTTTCTTGAATCTGAACGGTGGAGGTTGGATTTCAATGGTTCAATTTGAAGATATTAGTTTCGTAACAGAGAGCTCTGTTTTTGGTGATTCTATTCCTTTTTCTCACCTCTTTGTTTTTATGAAGTTTATTACTTCTTTGGGGCTATATTTTCTATCTATTTGATTGAGACTCTCTTGTATTCACTTATTGGTTAATAGTAATTTAGGGTGGAGTTTGATTATCATGGGCATTTGTTAGGAGAAAAGGGTTGTTTATTGTTATCCTTGGGAATATAATGGTGATTCATAATATTAAGAAATATCTCTTTGGGATGAGATATGGGTCAATAGAATTTTATTGACATTAATCTTTGAGTTTGGTAAGAGATTGGTAAACACAATAAATTACACCACTATTGAAAAGGTTATGAACCCCAACGGTGGATTTGAATTAAGCAAGTAGATCTACAGTGGTAAGATGATGTGGTTATATGTAGAGATATCCTCACAATCTCGATATATATATATATTTTTTCGCTCTAGTGGATCTTGTTTTGTAGATATTTAATTGGTGAACTTTAGGTGGTGCGACTTTGTCCTAACGTCGTGGAGAATTAAATTTTTTTTAGCCAAGAGAATTCCAATAGTTGAGTGGTTGTTTGCTTAAGGTGGAGTTCTGGAAATCACAAATGGCTAGGAGATCCGAATGAAGCGAGAAAAAAGTATGAAGATAGTCATCTACAAGGTGTGAGTTGAAATCCTGCGGCAAGTCGATGCAAGATGGAATGCTAACTTGAAGATGGAATGCAATCCAAGGTAGAGATTGTTAGGGTTTTTTGTCTTGCATTCCTAATAGGATTCAAAGATATGACATATTTAGAGTTCTATTCCTAATAGAATTGTTAATGATGTTATTAGATACTATATCTACAGTCCTATAGCAATTAGAATTCAAAAGTTATAGGATATTATCTATCTATAAATAGATAGAGAATGCATCTCTCTAGATTGGGGTCATAACTTTGTTTTGGTAGATCCTAATGGATCTTGTGGGTGTAGGTTAGTTAGGGGATATGCACGTGTAAAGAGTTTTCTTACAATTTTGGAAATGTCAAAATTGTTAAGTGCACATGAATCGTTGTACTTGCTTTTCATTGATAATGAAATTATTTGGAGTTGGTCCCGTGGCTTTTCCCTCATATGGTTTTTCCACGTTAAATCTTGTGCTGTCTCTTTTTCTCATCATTATAACTCTATTAATTAGTATTAGAGCTTTTAACAGAGCTCAGCAACCCAACAAGTGGTATTAGAGCAAGGTTTAGTTTGTTCGATAATGGCAACTATAAAGTATGATATTCCAATGTTGGATCGCAACACCAGATTTTCGTTGTGGCAAGTAAAGATGCGAGCGATTCTCGCACAAATGGGTTTGGACGATGCCCTGTTAGGGTTTGATCAAATGCCTTCGTCTTGGACACTCGAGGAGAAACAACGTAAGGATCGAAAAGTCCTATCTCAAATTCATCTGTATCTGTCAAATCAAATTTTACATGTGTTGAAGGAAAAGACTGCCACTTTATTATGGTTGAAATTGGCGCAATTGTGCATGACTAAAAATCTAACTAGCAAATTGCATCTGAAGCATCGACTTTGCACTCTTCATTTAGCAAAAGGTACGTCTCTGAAAGATCACTTAACTATTTTTAAGGAAATTGTTTTAGATTTAGAGACAATGGAAGTTAAGTATGATGAATAGGATCTAGGGTTAATTTTGTTATGTTCATTACCTCCCTCATATTCAACCTTCAGAGGTACTATTCTGTATAGTCACGATACACTTATCATTAATGAAGTATATGATGCTATCTTTTCGTATGAGAAGATGAAACACCTTGTGGTTGGATCCGAACTTCAGGCAGAGGGTCTTATTGTTCGTGGTAGAACACAAGAACGGACTTTTGGTGATACTAGGGGTAGGTCAAAGTCTGCAATTAGAGATAAAATGTGCAGGTATTGCTAGAAGAGAGGACATATTAAGTCTGAGTGCTATAAGTTGCAAAATAGGGGCAAAAGAATTGAATATTCTAAACAAGGAGAAAAACAACCAGAAAAATCTGGTGAAGTAGATGTAGTAGAAGACTACAGTAATGGTGAACTCCTAATTGCTTCTGATGACAAACCTAAAGCAATCGATGAGTGGATTCTTGATCTAGTTGCACTTTTCATATGTATCCCAACAGGGACTGGTTCTCAACATATGAAACAGTGTCTAAAGGTGCTATTTTGATGGGAAACAATGCTTCTTGTAGGATTACAGGCATTGGCACAATCAGAATTAAAATGTTCGATGGAGTTGTCAGAACACTTGGTAATGTGAGACGAGTGCCAGAATTGTAAAGAAATTTGATTTCTTTAAGTACTCTTGACTCAAAAGGATACAGATTCACAAGTGAGGGTGATGTCATGAAGATTAGCAAAGGCTCTCTCGTGGTGATAAAAGGGCAGAGAAAGACTGCCAAGTTCTATGTTTTGCAGGGTTCAACAGTTACAGATGATGCAGCCATTATTCCTCTTCCTTATCAAATGGTGATGTTAATTACCAGACTTTAGGATATGGGTTTAGGGCATATGAATGAGAACATAAGAGGACTTCTTGATGGGCAAAGCATTAGTAAATTGAAGTTTTGTGAGCACTGCATTTTAGGGAAATAGAGAAGAGTCTGATTTGCTAAATTAAAGGAATTCACAACAAAAAGGGAACACTAGACTATATACATTGTAACTGTAAATTCAAATCAATGACTAAGTCCCCTCCTATAGCCAAGTTTGAGCATTGCTTGGATTTGGTTGGTGTTCATTGTTGAAGAATACCCTTAGTGGTTTTGTGGAAGAGGTGGAGAATATTTTTTTTTGTCAAAATTAGAGTTCATATTCATGCCTTACACTTCCAAAATCTGTGTAAAGGTGGAGATTGTTAGAGATTGTGACCTAAATTCTATTTGGGTTAGGCCCATATTATTGAGAGTTGCTCCTTTTCCTATTCCACATAGGTTTAGGAATAAAGGAAGAAGTCTATATATACGTGTATTGTAGGGTCTTCTGAATATAGCATTCATAGCATAGATGATCATAGCTTTTGATTATAGCATTGATGATCATAGTCTTTGATCTCCTTTGTAACTTGATTCAACAATATTGAATTTACTTTCCTTTGCCCGTGGTTTTTCCCTCTAGGGTTTCCACGTTAAATCCATGTGTTCATCTTATTTTTTTTGCATTTGTGATTTGATTGTCATTATCATTCCCAATTTTATAACAAATTTCATATATAATCAATAAATTTCTGTTTCAACATAGTTTTTCTCATTAATCTAAGTTTTTAATTATTGCTAGCTTGATGAAGAATGTTCATGGAAGTTTATACCTATCTTTTTTTACAACAGGTTTGATCGAAAATTATTTAGTTGTTCTCTACAATTTAGCTTTTATTTAAAGCATTTTGATTGCAAATTACATAATGTAAATCTTCAGAGAAATAAATTAATCTTAGTACAAAACCAATATTATAAATTACAGGAATTCACAAACTTTAATTTACTTTTATCAATTAAAGAAATTGTGGTTTATAAATCTTTTTTTATTTATTTTTTTTCTTGAAGTATTTTCATTTAGACTTATTAATTTTATAGAGAAAATTGTTGATAAGGCTTAGATTAATGGGTAGCAACCTCATTTACGATCTAAGAAGTCATGAGTTTGAGACATTTCAAAAACGAATATGCCACAAAATTTTAAAAAATAATAATAATAATAATTTTATAGAGAAAATTGGACACCAAAAAAAAAAAAAAAAACACTTTAGTGTTCTTTATCTTTTGTAGCTTTGCATCAAAATGTTTTAAATAAAAATTGAATTGTAGCAAATTACAAACTATTGATTAAACATTTTGTAATGGAAGATGGGAAAAAACTTTCAACCGGATTATGTTCATCACCTTGCTAACCATTAATTCAAAACTTAGAGAAAAAAATCATAAAATAAAAAAGAAAGTCAAAATTGAAATTTATTGATTATATAGAAAATCAAAAATATACCTTACGCTATAATAATAGAATATTTAATGAAATTAAAAATCATAAACATTAATTCAAATGTTATTCATAATAAACAATACGAAATATGTTAAATAACGATTCACATTTTTTACATATCCCCAAAAATGAAACATGAACTATCCTCTATAAATATATATATATATATATATATATATATCTTATTCATGGCTAACAATAATATATAAAGAAATCATATTGTAGCATTTATGTAGATGCCAATAAACATGGATAGTAACTCTATAATTTTGCTAAATACCCTCTTTTATTCATTATAAATAACAAAGAGGACGTATGTTATTTAAAGAGCTACACATCTACTACCTAGAAATGGATTATATTTGCATATGAGACTGGGCCAACACTAACCACTACTACAAGGTCTTCGTGAAGGTTTACACTGTACATTTTGAGGATTATTGTCAAACGATATTATAGTGGTCAGAGTAATTAAATACATCTTGTATAGTAGTTTTCTTGGAATTTTTATTTCATGTAATTCACTTTCAGCCTCTGATGTAGTATATAATTCTTTTTTAGTCTCTTTTGCAGTGTGCTATACACTATATTAGAGGTTGAGAATGAATTACATGAAACTAAATTTCCAAAAACAACTACTATATATATATACAGATGATCATATTGTTATTTTCTATTTTTTAATGAGATAATATATCTTAATCTTATTATGTAATTATTAATCTCAATTGTTGATTTTTGAGATTATATAAAAGTTTTTATTCATTATTTATGGTTTAAATTTGGTATTAATTAATTTTTATTATCAATTATTATTTAATTTAAGAATGTTAATTTTATTTTCTAATTTTAATTAAAATAAAAACTGCTTATTTAGAATGAAAATGATGGTCAATTGCTATTGTTTTTAACTTGTAGTTAAATCTAAATATTCAAATTTTAATTTTTTATAAAAAATAATAATAAAATTATAAGCGGCTCTCAACCATCGTTTCTGCCCATTTAATTTTTTTTAAAAAATTTTCAATTAAAAAAATTTTTAAAAAAAAAGTAAAAATAATAAATGGCGGCTCCTAGCCGTCGTTTCTAATTTCTACACATTTAAATTTTTTTTTTTAAATTTTCAATTAAAAAAAAAGTAAAAATAAAAAACGACAGCTGGGACCACCGTATCTAACCCTCAAAAATGACGGTTTTTCTGGCCGCCCTATTTGGTCATTTTTTTTTATTTTTTTCTTTTCAAATTTATTTTTTACGACGTTTTGGTCAACCGTCGTTTTCAAGTGTCATATTTGACCAACAACAGTGGTTTTGTAGCCGCCGTTTATCAAAAATGACGGCCAAAAAACGACCATATTAAGCAAAAACGACAGCTCCCCAACTGCTATATTTGCCCCTATTTCTGGTATTAAATTTTCCTTTAAATTAAACTAAAGTGTTATAATTATATAATTTTATATATTAGTCCCTTGTATTTTTTTATAGTCTTTAGTGTTCTTTTTGTATGGTCTCTTCTCTTTTCTTTTCTTTTTTCTTTTTTTTTAAAGGAATTTAAATACTCAATCTTTTAAGTAGAAAAGAAGCATTTTAATAAAAAATAGTGTCATGTATGAGTTAGAATAATGTCTTTTGCGATTTTAAATATCAAATAATTTAATAAAAATAGTGCATAAAATAGATTGTTTAGTAAAAGAAGAAAAAAATTTGATAGAAATTATGATAATATATGTTTGTAAAATGAATTTATAATACTTTCTATACAATTTTAATTAAATTTTTCATTTTCTTTTTTTTTTTTTTAATATACACATAATACTCAATTATTGTACAAATATCATTAATTTAATTTTTCAAAATAATTGAGTGCTATGTGAGTGCTTTTCTAGTAATAGACCATCTTCTTTAACTAGTACTAAAAATCTTCTTAGTAATTTTAATCCGACTATGTTAAAAAATAAATAGGGTTCGAGAAATTATACTATGAAAAAATATTTTTTCCTAAATAATTAGGTAAAACATCTAGGTAATACCAATATTTTTTTATTTTTCTAATTTAACTTTTACACCACAATTTTTTGTCCTGGAAATGATTTTACTAATTTTAAAAAGAGTTTAGAATAGCACTTATTTACTATAGTCAGATATGTATATATATATATTCGAGTAACTATTTGTATATTTATAAAGGAGTCGAAAAATTCTTCATTTTTATCTCATAATTAATTTTTTTTTTTTTTTTAAACTAGGTTCTAAATCTTAAAATGTTGAAAATTTGATATTGCAAATATTTACGATTTCTTAACTTGGTCATTCTAGTCAAATTTTTTAAATTATTCGACCATTTTAATCATGAATTGTCAGTATCCATCTTTTTAAAGGTATTTTCAATTGTCTCTATTTTCTCTAATATATGTACACCGTGTAACACACTTAAATAATTTGAAAGAAAATTTTTTACAAATGTTTTTAAGTTTGTTAGGTAAAGTGTTAACTTTTTTGTATATGCTTTTAATTACTGGCTTTCATCCATACATTCTACCTAACAAACCTACAAAAAAAAAAAATTGTGAAAATTTTTCTTTCAATTATCTAAAGGCATTACTTCTCTCTCCATTTTCAACTCTTTAGAATATACCCCCAAATCCAGCCTTGTTGCCCTTTACTTAGCGTCGTCTGCAGCTTTATTTGATGAGAGCTTGGGGGTTGCCAATTGGATTCAAGGTTAGGCTAAGACTCTTTATCATAGTGTAGGATCTGTTATTTATGATGCTATTGCAGTATGCCAAAATAATTTGATGTAGTGATGGTGTAAGATTTTGGAATAAAATCTCATTTGGAGTGGACAAATTTTCCAAAATTCCTGTTGACTTAGGGTGTTTTTGGATTAGAGCGTTTTTTGAGTTTGTTAGTTTTTTTCAAGTTGAGTTGAGTGTATTGCAGAAAACGAGCAGTAAGTTAGAGACAGATGAAAACGTTATTTAGTAAGTGGGGTACAAAAATATTATATTTTTTTGTGTAATGATGAGTATTGGTATAAAGAATGGTGTGATGCTCTCATCTTCTCTCTCTTCTCTCCATTTTTTTTTAATATTTTTGCCAAGTGGACAAACATGAATAGTATTATGTCAGGTGGTGTCCAAACAAATACACCATTTTTTTTTTTAAGTTTGAGTGAAAAAAAAAAAAAAAAAAAAAAAAAATTCCAATCTAAAAATAGCCTTAGCTATTCAGAAAGGGAGGTGAGTAGACCTGCAAATGAATCGGCATTATTTGTTGAGAACACGAGTCTTCCATATAACTTTGACGATTTCGGGGGATTCCATCGAAGAAGAAGTGGCTTGGTGGTCACTGCTGTTTTCATATAATTTGTTTGTCAATTTGTATTATCCATGCTTACCAATTAAAACAAAAATCGGAGCTACTTCATTACTTTATTCAGGTGATGTCCTTCTTCATTACTTTATTCGGGTGATGTCCTACCTCACTTACTTTTCATCTCTTTCTTTGTGCTTCAAATATATATTATGTTGATGACAACATAGAGAATACGTGTGGTAAACATAATCTTGCTTTTAACTCAATTTCAAACCTTGAAATTTTTGCTTGAACTATTCTTTGTGCTAAGTTATGAAAATATTCATGATTTTATCTATATTGATAATTAAATTGTTTTGTGGCTTGATTTTGATTGGCTCAATTTATCAATCTTTTTTTTTTTTTTTTTTTGAGTAAAATTAAAGCCTTGTGAAAAGATTGAGCACTCCCTTCTTGAATTTTTGTTATTATGCATTGTTTGACTTTTTGATGATCAATTGTAGTGAAAAGTGTAATGAGAAATCAATACATATCAACTACTATAATGAGTTCTGAGCTTATCATCTTTTGTTGAGTGTATGTTACATAGGATTACCCTAATAGAACTTGCTTTGTTGTACATTTCGAGGCCACGTTTTTGAATTGGATACATTAAAGTGATAGGGGCAAATTAGGAAATAACCCTTTGCATCTTTGATTATACGTCTTTGTTTTCATTTCTTATTTACCCCCCTTGATCATATTACAAACTAGTTAAAGCCTTTGAGACTTATATGCCTTTTTTCTTTGATATTAACCTACGCTACAAGCCTATTCGTCCCTTCTTTATTCAAACATTGAATTTTGAACCCCCGCATTGAAAGATTATATATTTTTCACTTACATGAGTACTACAATGGTGATGAACATGATTCTAAGTCGTATGTTGAGAAACTACTATTCTCAAGAAGATGTGCCAAAAAAATTCAAAGAAAAAAAGAAATTAAAGCTCTAAAAAAATATGTGGTGCGATTGTGAAAAGAAAAGTCGAAAGTAGAGGCTTAAGTATGAAAGTAAAAAAATAAATAAAACTAAGAGAGAGAGAAAAATACAAAGGAGCACAAAAAAGTTTGCTTGAACTATTGCTTAGTTTTCTTTTGACTTGAACCATGGAGAAGTTAGAAAATTCACTTGCTTGTGTAGTGATATTTATATTTTCCTTCAACATAACCTACTTTATATATTATCCATTCCATAACCTTACCTAAAGCCACATTATTACCAAATGAAAGACCCCTTGATTTTTTTTTTTTTTTTTTTGTTTAATTCATGAATTAGTGGTGGAGATTTGACATATGAGCAAGCCTATGGTAAGAATTTTCTTCTGATTGACTTGAGAGTTGAAAACAATACCCATAAACACTTGAGTGCATAAAATATGAGTGAATCCAATGTGAGGGTATTGTTTCTTATTTGCATTTTGATCTCTGAATGATTGTTGAAGTGGCTACACTTTGTATGATTGACGAAAATTTTTGTTGTCCTTTCTCTACTTTTCTCTACGATATATATGTTGGTTGACGATTGGAGTCATGAAAAACTCAAGTTCCTTAGAGCTGAGATTGATTTGGTAAATTTGAGTTATATATGGATTTTGGCATAGTTGAGAACAAACATGGTTTAAGTGTGGAGGTATTTGATGA
Source organism: Marsdenia floribunda (assembly GCA_035583425.1). Lineage (NCBI taxonomy): Eukaryota > Viridiplantae > Streptophyta > Magnoliopsida > Gentianales > Apocynaceae > Marsdenia > Marsdenia floribunda. The sequence continues at coordinate 9,775 of JAXGGT010047015.1, forward strand.
GTGTAATAAAATCATATATTTTAATCAATTTCTTGTAATTTTATTTATCTTTATTGTTATTTTTTTAGGCTTTATCTCTTGTTTTGTGCCTTGCAAAGGCTTAAATCTTCTTTTCGACATGTTTATGTGATTTGCACAAAAAAGGACTCATGTTTGATACGGCAAGAATTTCAAGATTATCCACAAGAAAGAACAATGATTAAATAAAGAATCCAATATTTCAAGAACCCGAAGTTATAGTCTTATTAGGATTATACTCTTAATCGTATTTGAACTCTTACGATTTTCTATTATAAATAAACCCTGTAAGATATCGCAAAGCTCTCTTGCTCGATCGCTTCAAGACATATTTGAGTTTAATTTAAAGGCATGAGTTACTAAACTCATTTATTCAACCAAGGATGATTGAGGTTTGATTATCATAATTTTTGTGAGATTAAATATGTTTATGTTCCTATTATTTTGTGGTATTCATGAAATATTTTGTGCTAAACTTTATTGATAAGGTCATTAGTAGTTAAATTATTCTATCATCTATATTCTTAAGTTAGAAATTGTTTGAGTAATATTAAAATAAGTGGTTAATAACAAGAACGAAGCGATTTCTAGTTATTGTTCATGTAAGTAACAATTAATGATTCTAACTTTGCTCCCCTGTTCTTGTTATAAATTTGCATAATTAAGTGCTGATAGATACATATGTTTTATCACCAGTAGTCTTTTTTATCTATTAACTTTGAATTAGGTCTTTCTAGTTATTATTGTTACCAAATCATTTAACTCGAGGATTATTGCTATCTAGGTTTATTCATGGTTGGTTAGAGATTAGTTATTGAGTACCTTGTAATTGATTAATTATTTAAGGAAAGATTGACCGTCAAAACTTGATTAACTATAACTAATTTAACACAGAGTAATTTTTTTTATTCTAATCGATGATCGTTATGAAATCATAAATGATATCATACCTTGGTTGATTGTCTTTATTTATAAATTTTTCTGTTTTGCGATCTATACCTTTTCATTATTAATTATTAAAACACAAACCTATTATTCAAACATGGTCGTTCTCTAATTAGAAATTATTTAAGTTATTCAATCTCTGTGAGATCGACCCTACTAACCACCATCTACAGTTATAGTGTTTTTGTAGGAATTAATTAGTTGGATTCAACAACCATCATCATTCATGTTTCTCTTTTGCATGCCATCTATTAACATCTTTTTTTTTATGCTTCTGTTTCTTAAACTTTTGATTTTAATGTTTTAGATGGATTAACCTATTGAAAATATTAATCAGGGGCTCGTTCATCCTTCTGTGTTGGCTAAGAAAATTAATCTTTGATTATCATTGATGGGGAATGAGTCTCTAGATAATCGTTTGTTGTTAGGAGCAATAAATAGGAGGTTTAGGGAGTTTTACGAAAATACACAGGATTCGGGAGCATAACCAGAGTTGGTTATTATACTATTGACCATTGTTTGATCACAGCTTTGATTGAGAGATAGA
>JAXGGT010047024.1:0-11283 GCA_035583425.1 Marsdenia floribunda
TATATTAGATAAAAGTTTCTAAAAATAAATAAAAGAAAATAATGTTAATACAATCTAAATAATTAAAGAATTTTAATTTGTCTATATATTTGAAACTTGGTAATACCATTAACGTGATGAAAAATACTTTTCCTTTCCACAAGGAAAAAAATAATAGCAAAAATAAGAAATGAGACAGAGCAATAGGGTCAAGAACCACTTAAGTTAAGATTATTAATTTGAGTTAAAAAATTATTTATAAATTTTTATAAATATATTTTAAAAACTTTATAATGTTAACGCATATTTTATCAAAACGTTATCATTGTAATAACTATTATATATTTTACGTGTTCTTTATTAGAAAAATTGTGAATAATTTAGGGTGTGTTTAGATTTCTATTAATTTTTAAAAAAATTGTTTTTTTTAAACACAATTTAATTCAACATGAATATTGTCTATAATTTTTTTTAAAAATTAATTTTATGTTGAAAAATATGGGGGTTAATTATATAGGTTTTATAGAATGTAATAATTAATTTTGTAAGAGAATATAACTGAGGTAGCACACATAGTGCCTACACCTGAAGGACAAACTCTAACTCAAAAAAAAGTGATGCCCAAATATATAAGATTATTATTATTATTATTATTTTTGACTGGGGGAGGGGTGTCGAACCTGAGAGGAAAGCAGGGGAGCCCTTTGCCACTCGGCTAAGGCTCCTATGACAAATATGTAAGATTATTGAGAAATAAAATTTTTTCATTCAATTTATTTATTTTTTTGGCTGGGGATTGCTATTTTGGTAGGTCATCAGTCTAAGCTTTGCTGTGGAAGGTACACCTGGGAGCTTATTATTTAGTACAATCCATGAGAGTGCTTTAAAATGGGGACTTCCTCTGTATGGGACGTGTCAAAAAAGCAGGCAGGACGCTGGGAGTTGGTCGATGACAGAAAAATGCATAAAAAAAAAAAAGAAAAAAAAGAGTGCGTTTGGATTACTATTATATTTGCAAATAATGATTTATTTGAAATAAATTTTTATTCAAAATGAATATTGTTTGTAATTTTTTTGAAAATGAATTTTATGTTGAAAAAAATAGGCGTTAAATATATAAGTTTTATAAGTTATAATGATTATGTGTGTAAAAGAATGTTTGTTTGGAGAAAGATGTGTAATATTATTTTATTAATAATATATATTTTTTAAATAAGGTGAGGTTTACAAATTGACCTTATTTGTTGATGTGGTAAACATAGGGTGTATTTTTAGGGGATAAATTTTAATTGAAAAATATTGTCCAAATGTACTAGTTATTAGGAGACAAAAATTCTTCACTCAACTCTAATGCAGTGGTAATCCAAATACAACCTTAATTTAACAAATTGAAAAAGAAAAAAAAAAAAGAGGATATTCAAGGATTTGGTCAAAGACTTTGAAAATGTGCAAATTTTATGTTGACAATATTTATAAATCCAGCGTGGCTAAATTTTGAATATAAGACATAACATACTAAGTTGTTTTCTTTTATTTGAAATTAAGAAAATTGATTATTTTAGTATTTATAGTATTATTGTTTAACTAAATAATTTTTATTTTTACTTTTTTAAAATAATTATATTTTTATTTTATTTGTAATTTGGCAAAAAAATTTATTTTAAAGAAAATTAAAATTCAAGTGCCAAGTATGTTTATATTTATGAGGACATTTTTATAATTTATAATCCTATTAACCAAATCACATATTAATGAAACTCTTATTTATTTCTATTTCATTTAATTTTTTAATTTCTTCAATTCTCAATTATTTTTTCTTTTGAAATAGTTTGATTGGAAGAAATGAAAGTTTATTAAGATTTTAGTTAATCAATAGGATTGTAATCGAAAAAAATACTCCCCATGGGGTTTTGGTATGTCAATTTGGGTGGTTACAAATTATCAAAATTTTATTAAAAGAATTCCTTTGTTCAATTAAAAATAAAATAAAATCGATTATAAGGAAAAAAAAAAAAAAAAAGAAGATAGGAATTTATTTATTCCACCGATAAAGTTATGAAGACTAAAATGACCAATTTTCCTTTAAAATTATAAGGCCTTTTTAGAACTCTTGACCTTTCATACTTCATATATAGTTATAGGTGATAACTAAAACATTTTTTTTTTTTTTTCATTTAACCTCTCGGCAAGGAGGTATCTGAACAGGTTTGTGTGTGCACGAGAGGCAGCACCTTTAGGCCACACCACACCAAACTAATCTCTCTTCGCACTGGGTCAGCCCATATAGGGGTAAGTGCTGGCCAAATTGGTGTCTCCATTCCCAGGGTTCAAACTCGAGACCTTTAGTTAAGGGATGAGAGTGTTGAACCACTCACACCAATCAAGTTTGGTTGATACTGTAACATTCAAAACAATCATTTCTTGTCTAAATTGTTGTTATTGTTGTTGTTGTTGTTTTTTCTTTTTTTCACAAAAATATAAATTTAATTTATGCCTATTGTATCTTTTTTTTTAGTATGCAATAAGTAAAAAAAAAAAAAAAAGGGAAGTATAAACCCAATAACAGAATCTATATATTCCAAACAAAATACATATCGAGTCAGAGGACAAGAATGTGAATAGATACAATCACAATAAATTTCAAAAGAAAAGAAAAAAAAAAAAAAAACAGAACACACACAAACACGCACAACCTCACTCATAGCAGCCCAGGAAAGCTCAGTAATTCAACAAGTAGTCTGTAATTAATTCTGGAAATCATACGGAAGAAACTAATAATTATAAGAAACAAGAAATACCCATGGTCGGATTTTCTAGTTTGAAGGTGGTGGAGAGAAGAAAGGAAGTGATGGCATAGGATTAGTAGTCGTCGGAATGTTTGGAAGTGAAGGAATGGCTGGCATTGGAGGGAGTGCCACCTTGGGCATGGTAGGCAATGTTGGTAGTGTTGGGTTAGGCAAAGAAGGGATTGTTGGCAGTGTTGGCAGTGGCGGAAGGATGGTGGTCGGCATGTTGGGTAACGTAGGCTGAGGTAATGACGGAATTGTAGGAATTCCGGGCTGAGCATTTTGCAGTAAATGGCGAGCAGAAGCAGCTTGGCTTACATGGAAGCTTGAGAATGAGAGTCCTAAGAATATGGCCAGAGATAGAACATAGCTAAAGTTGGAAAAAGCAGCCATGATAGATAGATTGCTTTCTAGCTAAGATTAAGAATTTGAAGAAAATTCTATACTTGGTATTTTTGTTGTGAATTTGGACAATGTTTTTGAGGCTTATTTATAGAAGAGATTGGAATGTGGTTAGGACAAGTGTGACAAAGAAAGGATGCATGTGAAGGGTTAGTTGGCTATTCTCAACTAAAGTTCCATGTTTGATAGAACAATGGAGAATTTTGATCATTTAGTTGTATAAATGGTTGGAAGAAAAAGCTCATAAACTTAATCTTGATGAACTAACAATGGTGTAGGCTTTGATTTTTGGATATCGTTACTTAGTCAGCAAATTTATATTTTTTTGGAGAATAATAATTTCTTTACTTTTTTTACATAAAATTATTTTGAGAATTAAATTAAATTTTATTTGTAATAATTTCTTTGTTATATATAATTCACCTATACATATAGAAGTACATTACAATTTGTTTTGGCATTACAAAAAAAAAGAAGAAGAAAAAGCTATTAGAACACTTTTAAACACCTTAATAGAGTATATATTAGAGTGTTTCTTACTTTGATGCATTTGATATAAACGTCTCAAGTCTAGCCGCTCAATAGCTCAAGACAAATTTTATGTATAAATAAAATGAAGTTTTAAAATTATTTGTAGGATAAATTGTTAATTTAGTCCCTTAAGTTTATGTTTTAATCTGTTATAGTCCCTCATGTTTATTTTTATCCAAAGTAGTTCCTTAAGAATTTTGGAATTAATAAAAGTAGTTATTTGACCAATAACATCCAAATATTCCATTAACTTTCCTTACATGTGCCTTTTTAGAGGAGTATTTTTGTACTTTTGTTTAAAATTAAAGAGAATTTGGGATGTTACGCGCAAAAAGAGTTTACGAAATATTTAGATGTTAACGGTTAAAGGACTAGTTTGATCAATTTAAAAATTCTTAAGAGACTATTTTGGACAAAAATAATTATGAGGGACTATAACAGATCAAAACATAAATTTAAGGGACTACTTTGGACAAAAATAAACATAAGAGACCATAACAAATTAAAACATAAACTTAAGGGACTAAATTGGCAATTTATCTTTATTTGTAAATTAATATAACTTTTTGAAGGTTTTTTTTTGTTTAATCTATTAATGCATTTTTAATTGTCTAAATACTTATTTTTAAAAACATTTTTACTTACAACGTAATAGAAGACGTTGATAATTTTAAAACACTTTAATATATATGTTTCAATAACCATTTTTTTTTTTTTTTTGTAGTATGGTAAATTTTTTGGAAAGTTTCCTACTTTAGTCTTATAACAATTTACATTTCTTAAATTTAGTCCTAAATCTTTAAAAATAAAAAAATAAGTCCTGTAACTATTTTCGAATTCAGAAGTAGTTCCTTCCGTCCAAAATCATCCCCTTTTCCGGCACTTCTAGTCATGTGAGTTGCATATGCCCTTTTTTTTTAGGGTATTTTCAGTAATCTCTTCCCTTCCTCCACAAAAAGAGAAAAAGAAAAAATCCTTATAAACTAACTCCCAAAATTTCTTCTTCTTCCTCTTCTTTACTTCATTGTAATTTTAGGTTAGGGTTCTTGGAGGATATATATATATATTTTTTTGGGGGCCTGGGCATTGTTTGATTGACATCAGTTAAGTTTCTTAGGTTTCTGGGCATTTGAGCTTGGTTCTTGATCATTTGCATTAACCGTATGGTTTTTCCTTCGTTTTCTTCTTATTTTTTTCTCCCCTGTTTTTGAAGATGGAACAATGGAGAGAGATGAGGAGGATACACGTTCTCCGGGTACTGTTGGCATGGAGAAGATTACTGTGTCGGTGAGGCTGAGACCTTTGAACGAGAAGGAGATTTTGAGGTGTACTAATGTTTCAGATTGGGAATGTATTAATGATGCGACGATCATTTACAAGAATCCCAATATTTCTCTAACTGATGATGTCAATGCCTAAACAATGCCCAAGCTCCCAAAAAATAAATATCCTCCAAAAACCCTAACCTAAAATTACCGTGAAGTGAAGAAGAGGAAAATTTATAATTATTGTTATTTTTTTTTTCTTTTTTGGAGGGAGAAAAGAGATTATCAAAAATGTCCTAAAAAAAAGGTATGTGCAGCTCACATGACTAAGACTACTGGAAAAGGAAAGGATTAATTTTAGCTAGAAGAACCTACTTCTTTATTTTTAAAAATTTAGGACCAAATTTAAAAAAATGTAAATAATTATAGCACTAAAATTAAGAATTTTCCTAAATTTTTTATTCATTTTTCTGTTTAATTTGGAGTTAAAAAAGTGACTGGAAGAAAATCACAAAAAATTTAGTGATCAATGAGTTAAATATAATTGATTAGGAATTTAAACAATAAAAAATTACTAAATTATAAGGAACTTATAAGTAGAATATTTTAGGAGTTCAACCAAAAACTATGTCTAAAGATGTAATTTTCTTAGTTTAATCTTTTGATATTCCCTAGTTATTTTAGCTTTAATTAATTTAGAATCATATTCTATTAAACTCTTTTTTTAAAAAAAAAAAAAAAAATTCTCGAACACCTATTTTTCGTAAATAGTGTCCAAAGATGCATATGCTTTCATACGTATGTGGCAATTGAGCATCCGAAGCTCTTGTATCCTGAGGCTATGTCCCACATCGACTGTGAGTGAAGGAAAATGGGTCTGACATGGAAATATAAGCACCGAAGGGTCCGACGTTTAACTCATACCTTTCTCGGCCTTTTGGCTAAGATCAAGTGTAGTATCTGTTCTTATCAGTTTAATATCTGATACGTGGGCCATCGGCTCACATGATATTAACTCAATTTTTCTAGGGGAAGGGCCCAATGGGTAGCTTGCTACTCGGGCTCTTGAGCGTCGCCTTGGCTTTGCACTACAGCCTAGGCCCGGCGCACCCCACCAAAACAAGTCCAAGTTATGAACTGATCTGGCTATTAATGCTAATATCAAAAGTACCCCCTTTTTCCTTTTGATAAAAACGGTGTTATATATTAACAAACTATATATTGGGCCATGTTGAAGATTTCTTTTTTATTGGTTCTGAAATTCATGTTCCAAGTTTTTGTCTCTCATTCCACAAAAAAAAAAAAAAAAAAAAAAAAAAAAAAAATTTGTTTCTGAAGATTTTTGCTTTTGCAGGTGGATATTTTTAATAAAAATATATATTTTTATTACTAATAAAAATATATATTTTTAAATAATTACATTCTAATGCATATACTAATATTATGATTGTTTATAATTATTTATATAATAATATAACTTTTTTTAAATTAAATATTTTTACATAAAAGTTTTGAAACGGATTCACTATATTTATTCAAAAATTTGATGATACAATATTAAGAATCTATGATCTTGTAAGTAAAATATCATATTTAAAAACCTAAACTATCCCAACAACATTTGAATTGTTTTCCAAATCTAAGTTTAAGACATGAACTTTTTTTTCTTTTAGTTTTGACACTCAATTTTTTTTTTTGTACAAATCTTACACTTTTGTTAGTAAATGTCCTTAACATTCTATTAGTTTAACTTTTTAAAGGTATTTTTGTAAATTTTAACTTTTAAACTTTTAATAAGATTTAATCATAATAACTTTAAAATTTTAATACCATTATACAAATTATTTTAGGTTTTCTTTTCTTCTCCATTTTCTTTTTGATGTTATTGCTCTCATCACCGCCGCCACTCACCGCTGTTTGGTCTTCCACCTTGCTTCCCGCCACACCCACACCCATAACAGTGTTTTGCAAATCCACCATTCTCCCTTCTTCTCTCAGGCTCTTCTTTAGGCCCTATTGTTTCAGTTTCTCCCCTTCGTTCTCGAAAAGATCCATACCTCAGTATCAACTTATTTTCGCTTCTTCCATCCCTAAATTCACCTACAGAACTCTATCTCCCAAACCCTGCCGCCAATCTTCACCCCCTGTCGCCGCTGTAAGTCAAGTATTGAAGTGGTGTTCAGGAGGGGTTGGGTTCTGCGTGTTTGCAGCAGCAGCAATTTGTAATCAGTTTGTCCACTTTCATTATTTTTCTACTGTTTAATAGTATCCATTGTTATTATTTCTCCATCTAATTAACGCATTTTTAGTTTGGTGATATTTGTTCTTAGTCCATCTAAATTTTTTCTTGGAACAGGATTTTTTTTAATATCGTTGGATATAATCTGATTTTTTTTTTCCCATATAAAATGAAGGTCAAAATACGAATTAATTGAATGAATCTTAATTATCAATTTTTTTTTTTTTTTCAAAAATAAATTCAATTGTAATTGGTGTCTGATAATATTAGGAACTTTTTTACATGTAATTCAAAGAAAGTTTGTAATAATTTTTCAACTTACCTCAGGTTTTTGTCCGTTTATTGTATTCAATCTATAAGACAAAAATGTCAAAACCTTAAAAATTTCTAGAAAACCAGCTGACAGTAATCCATGAACCATTTTTATGAAGAAGAAGGTTGAGAGAGAAGGAAGAAGTAAGAAATGATACCCATACATCTTCCTTTGATATTCTTACTCTTATTCATCAGTAGTGGTGGTGGGAGTGGCCTCGGTGCCGTTACAGTAGAGTCCTATTCGCATTCTAACACTAAAGATGATGGTAATAGGAGAAGCCATCGCAAGAGTGAGGAAGAGAAAGAATGTAAAGCATGGTTGGTTCAATCTAGTCCGACCGATATGTCCCAACTGTATCTCGTTCCTGGGGTACTCTCCATTGGTAATTTTTTCTTCTTCTTTTTTTTTTTTTTTTTTTTCATCAGCATGGTTGGTGCTGTGATTGCCGTTCTTGGTTCTGGAGGGTGGCGGAGATGGAGAAGGATGAGGAATTGGAAAGGACATGGTAAGGAACGGTGGATTGAGCAGCGGTAGTCGCGGCGGGCGGTGAGCATTGGAGGCGGCTGCGAGAAAAGAAAAAGAATAAAAAAAAAAAAAAAATTTAAAATAAACTACATAATAATTTCTAAAATTTTATAGTTATTATAGTTATTATGATTAAATCTTATTAAAAATTTAAAAGTCAACATTTACAAAATAACTTTAAAAAAGTTAAATTAATAGTATGTTAACGACACTTATTGATGGAAGTACAAGATTTGTATATAAAAAAAGTTTGAGTGTCAAAATTAAACGAAAAAAAAGTTTAGGTGCTAAACTTGAATTTGGAGAAAGCTCAAGTATTGTTAGAATAGTTTACCCCAAAATATAGAATTAAGAAATTAAACATTATGATTATTATTTAATTAGTTTGGTTAGTATTTACCACATATAATTTTATTTTTTTAAAAATTTCAATAATTATTATTATAGTTATAATTTTATTTATATGTATATATTATATATAGTTAATAAAGTATATATTATAACTACTATTTATTAATTTGTATCAAATTTACTAATTACTAAATAATTATTATAATTTATTTTTAAATTTTTTTTATTATGATTGCTATATTTTTTATTTTTATATAAATATATAACTAAAAATATTATACATACACATGTTTTCGAGGATGGGGATGGGCCGGGGCAGAGATTGAGTGTTAATACCATTTTCATTCTTTTCCTTGATTTTCTTTTTGGGAAATCATCATCTTCATTTTCTAATCCGGTCAAACATGAAAATTTTTTGAACAAAATAAGGATAAAACTCGAGTTATCGTTTAGGTATGATTTTAATAGAAAAAATTAAAAATGTCGAAAAATTAATAAAATAGCAAATTGGTATAAATAGTCCCTAAACTATGGCTATTTGATAACATTAGTCCCTGAATTAATTTTTTTGTGACATTAATATTTGAAGTATGTTAAATTATGTGACATTGATCCTTCTAATTAAAATTTATGTTAATTATTCCTTAGTTTTAAAAAAAGAAAAAAAAAATTGCCTAAGAGCATTTTAATTTTAATTTTTTTTTTTTTTGTAACTTTGTACAAAAAATAAATAAAAAAATAACATTATATATGGTAGCCATCTTCCAGAAAATTGAAATTCCAGCAGCTATGGTAGCCATCTTCTTCTTCCTAGACGAATCAACCGTAGGGGAGAGCTTGATTCCACCAGACAAGCGCCATCCTGGCGACATTGACATCTGTCTAGCCACCACAGGAGTAGCCTGTCATCTGCTGGTGGTTGGCGATGGCTATCGGTACCTTGATGGAACAATGAGAGCGCTCGGGTTCCTTTGCTGTTTTCCGGTTCTCCTCTTTCGCAGCAACAAGGCTCGGTACTACACACTTTTACGGCGCCGGCGAAGCTGACCGCTTAACCTTACCTGCTGGCGATGGATCCCTCTCAGCCCCAGCATTCTTCTTCCCCACTAAAATTGATCTTTGCCGAGAAGCAGCAGGGGATGAAAACCTCTACGGAGGCTTTTCAGTAGACCCCTTGGACTCATCTACTGAATCAACCCCAACATTGTCATTGACATTGACATTTTCTTTGGGACCGGACACATTCCTAATAGCTTTCCTTTTCTAAACATTATTCTCAACATTCCTCTCGTTTTCACCAAGTTAAGCTTCACTCTCTGCAAATTTTCCATTTTTGCCTAAATAAGCCGCAAAGGGTTGATCAGAATCATCTGATGCAGGTTGAATCAAAAACCATTTTTAGAAGCCGAAATGCGAGTTGTGAGCGGTTTAGGGGATCAAATAAAGGCTATGAGCTGCTAGAATTTCTAAAGTTTCTTGAAGATGGCTACCAGATGTTATTTCACCTCGTGTCGTCGTAGTCTTGCATATTGTTGGGTACCACTCTAGGAGGCATGATCTGTCACAGAATTAGAATAAGGACACTTGACATCACTCTGATTAGACAAGTACATCTCAGTACCGATTCTTGTTTCATATAAGCAGTAAGAATTTTCATTTTCTAAGGATAAGGTTAAGAACATGAGCAACTCTCTTTGTTCCTCTAGCTTATTGCATTTTCCATTTGGGAAATACCCAAATTGCTATTTGAGCATTCTTCAATCATATTTTTGAAGTTTTTTCTATTCATCGACATTACCATTGGAGGATCTTTGATGGAGACAAATTTCTGGCCAAAACTTTTCTTGTAGGAATTAGAAGACATCTGCTCTATATAATTAGGGTTCGTGTGTTTGTTGGCAGCTCTTTTGAAATCCAACGCACCATTAGATTCACAGGTATCTCGTGTTCTTATTTTTACTACATCAATTGATTCTATTACTGAGAATCTTTGCGACTGAAAGCCAAACATCCCATCCCTCTCCTATATCACATTTCTCTATTTTTTGTCACTCATGGCCTCATAGAGAAACTCTCGTACCTTTGCTCAATTAGGAAATTAAAGTGACATGCCTCAAGATATCTATAATTAATATTTTAAGACTAATGCTTTTTATAGTAAAATGTAAAACAAGGATATTTTAATGCTTTTAAGCAATATATATATATGTGTGTGTGTGTTATATTTTCATAAAAGTATCAGTTTGTTTATAACAAATAAAGAAAAGAAATTTGAAGGGAGTAATAATAACGATAAGATTGCTAATCTGTAAGCTCTTTTCTAATCCAACTGCTTCTGACTTTTTGTTTATTATATGTTTCAATCATTGAAATAAGTTCGAAACTAATATAAAAATAGAAATGTAAAACAGCAAAATATATTTATTCCAACAGAAAATATCGAGTATACAAGAACTCGAGCATACGAGTTATGAGTACAAGAATTAATGTTCCAATTATCAAAAAAAAAAAAAAGAGTACAAGAATTAATGTGAATAGATACGATCACAATAATATATAGCTTTCACAATGGGAAAAAAAAAAAAAAAAAAAATGGAAAAAAATAAAGTTTCGGTTACATAGTAGCCCAGAACTGAGTGATTTAACAAGTAACTCTGTAATCATCATATACGAAGAAATCATTATAGAAACAACAAATACCCATGATTGGATTGTCTAGTTTGAAGGTGGTGGAGAGAAGAAAGGAAGTGATGGCATAGTATTAGTAGTCTTCGGAATGTTTGGAAGCGAAGGAATGGCTGGCATTGGAGGAAGTGCCACCTTGGGCATGGTAGGCAATGTTGGTAGTGCTGGCTTAGGCAAAGAAGGGTTTGTTGGTAGTGTTGGCAG
>JAXGGT010047035.1:0-11279 GCA_035583425.1 Marsdenia floribunda
CATCAATCAAAATAGTAAATTAAAGTATATATTATTACGAGTGATGATTGAGTTGTGTTATCGTTGTTGATGTCAATTATGAATTTCAATGCTACAATCAATATATTCGATCACAATAATTGTACCAAACGTGATTTTCCAATACATAGACGACCATGAAGTAAATATATTATATTTATATTTATATTAAACCTCTAATTCCGTACAAATCCAAACAAAAGCTCAAATTATTGGTATTATCGTGCAAAAATAAATGATGCAAAATATTTCTCCATTATATATATACATGCCTTATTGGGCATCGTGCAATAGGCCTTTCATAGGAAAAATGATCCCTAAAGTGTAAAAATGCACGTGGTCAAGAAGATATAGCTCAATTAATAACAAACTTACTGATAATTCGAAAGGTCATGAGTTCGAGACATGACAAAGATAAAATTGTCTTAAATTTTTTAAAAAAAAAGTGCAAAAATGCAGTTTATATATATATATAGATATATTAAATGTAGTCCACACTTTTTTTATTTATTTATATTAAATTTGTATAAATTTGTACAAAAATGAATACAACGAAATAGTTCTCCATTATTTGAATCAATAATATAATGAAAATTTCAGATATCAAACATTTTTTTTTTAATTTTTTTTTTTAAAGTTAAATTTACCTACTAAATTATTTATGAGTAATACAATAAATCCTTCACTTACCAAAAATAATATATAATAAGTCCTTCATTTTCTTTTAATATTTTATACTTTTTATGGTTGAATAACCCTTATTAATATTCATAATCGTTATTAGTGCAAATTTAAACCCATTGAAAAATAGTTGAAATCGTCTTAGTAATGCATATATATACACACGTGTACTTGCAAAGATACAGATTCCTAATAAAGTCAAAATTGGCCATAATATATATATATATATATATATATATATTGACAAAAAGATAAAAAAATATAATTAAATAGAAAAAAAATAAAATTAAGAAACTAAAGTTTTCATATTCAGACAAAAAGGCATTGTTCGAGAAAAAATGGTCTATTGAGACATATTTATTAAGATATTTTAAAATTATAAGTCTTATAACCATTCTATTACTACATATGTAAAAATGTCTTTAAAATAAATATTTAAAAAATTAAAAATTCCGTAATAAATTAAAAAAAACGTCTCAAAAAATTTCAATTTAAAACTTTAAATTTATTTATTCATAAAAGGGTATAGTTGAGTCACTTATTTTTTTTATTGAGGCATTTATATCAAATTCATCAAAGAAAGAAACATCCTAATATATACTTTATTGAGAGACACTTAAGAGCGTTTTAATAACCCATATACTTTTTAGTGCTTATTATTTTGGAAGGTCGTAGATTTGAGTCGTGTTGACGGTGAAAAAACATCAGAGTATAAAAAGGGGAAAAAAAGAGTTTTCATATGAAAAATAAATAAATTAAGGGATTATTTGCCAATATATATATATAATGTATTTACAAAACTAATTTTTGAAATTTTTAGGATGAAAAATTTGAAAGGATAATTGTAAGATTTTTTTTTTTTTTTTTTTTTTTTTTGGCATCCCTAAACTGCTCAAAATTATAATATATGACTTAAATAAAAAATAATATAACACTTAATAAGCTAAGTGAAAGTAAATCAATAAAGAATATATTTTAGTTAATTAGTGCTACCTTTTTAATTGTTGTTGAGCAATTACAAATCTAGTTGGGTCAAGAATATATTTTAGGTAAAGTGTTGGTCCTCTCTGACACGAGGTACCATATTATTTTAATTTTATAAAAAATTAAAAAAAAAAAAATATATATATATATATATTAAATATTTAAGTTTTTGATAATATGGTTTAGTTCAATTGATAACGCCCATACTTACGATATAAGAAGTTATCAGTTTAAGTCATGCTGGGTCAAATAAACTCCAAAATTTTTAACAAAATAAATTAAAATTTTTATGACTGAATATTAAAGGCATAATAAACACTTCAATTTCATATATTTAATTTAGATCGTTTAGTATATGAAGTCATTATTATGACTATTTCATATTCGATTGAAGTTAAATTTTTGTTTAGATGACCACCTTATTCTGGCTCTTACCTGACACTCCTAGTGAGAGTCGAATTAATAATGTTTAAAATTTATAGACTACTTACTTTTTATGCAAAAACTAAGGCTTTTTTTTTTTTTTAAAAATATAAGTCAAAAAAGAAAAAAAGAAAAAGAAAAAGAGGACCAAGGACCTATAATATTAATTGATAATAGGTTAGTGATTAAGATTGATATTCAACTAATTTTTAATTTGAAACTTCAAATTAAATCTAATAAATTGGTAAATTAGAATATTTTGTTCCCAATCTATTATTATTTTGTAAAATCAGTCCCCATACTTTCTATTAATTTTTTTAGTACTTAAAAATTTTTAAAATTATGGAATTGGTCTTTTTGCCCATTTTTTCATTAAATTAGTCGTTAATGTGTACTTGCACCCCTTAAAATTTTTTATACATTAACAAAGAATTTGACATATTTTAACCCAAAAAAAAAAAAAAAAAAAAAAAAGGAAGAAAGAAAGACCAAAATTCAACAATTTCAGAATTCTTTAGGAACAAAAAAAAGTTAATAAAAATGTATAAGGACCAATATAATCAAACAATAATAGGTTGAGAACCAAATATACCAAATAATTCTCTTTTAATTTGCATCCAATATTGCTTTTTCTAATAAGTCTCTTTATTCAATTAATTTTTGACAAATAGTAAGATATTTTTCTAATGAGTATTTTGAGTACAAATCAAAGTTTATAAACAAGTTTGTGCAAAAGCAAGTTAAAAGTTTTGGAAAAAGATTATTAGTGAATGATAAAGTGTTTAAAAAGTTTAAGTTTTAATTAAAGCTGTATTTTTAATGGAAAATTGTCTTGCTTAGTTCTTTAACAAATTATAATTATTCGCGTCACTTTTAAATATATTTTTATTTAAATAAAATTGATCCATTATCTAATTTTATTGTTTCAAATTGATCTTTTTAACTAATAATTAAAAAATTTCAGCTAATATTTTCTCATTCATGATTTTTATCAAGGGGGGTAAAATGACTATTTCAGTCTTGTTTTGTCAATTTTCAGGTTATTCAATTTTAAGTATTGTTGTGTTATATGACAAAAGTTTAAGATTTTATAAGATCAATCAGAAATATCTGAATGAATTGAAGTCTTTTAATAATAACTACTTTTTTTTAATACTTATGTGCATAAAACATGTGAAAATTTTGATAAAAGTATGTTAATTATTGGATCAAAAGTTTGATTTGGACAATTAAAAACATGATAGGAGATTAATTTGTTGAAAAAAAATTAAGACCAACTCGCATAAGAAAAAAAATTAAGGGACTATAACTGGGAATTATCCTATTTCCAACACTACAAATTTATTGTTTTTTTTTTTTTTTTGTTTAGCCAAGGGTATTTACTACCGACAGGAGTGACTAATCCCTTTCGTTACGAGTGCTTTCCCATTGGTGGTAAAGTCATGAGATGTACTCCATTCCCATGGGCGGGTTTCGAACTTCCAACCTCATGATTAAGGAACAATGTGAGCAACCACCACACCACACCTCATAATTATATACCATCCATTTACTAAAGCAAAAAAAAAAAAAAAAAAAAAAAAAAAAAAAAAAAAAGAAGAAGAAGAAAGAAATGGCTTAGCTTGTTTATTTTGTTCTACCTTTTTTTTTTTTTTGATAGTTTATTTCGTTCTACTTTTAATCACTCATTCTATAGATTTGTAATCTTTTACTATTTTCTCACATGTATATATATATTATTCAAATATTCTTCTCATGATTTTCTAATTTTTTTCTTATCAAACATATATAATATATATTGGTTTCGCAGTTTCGCTAGCTCTTCCTATGACAGAAGCTAAAAAGGAATTACATAAAATTTATCAACGAAAAAAATTGCAACAAAATATATTGGCATATTGGCAAATTTAGCCCCGAAACTCAATAATCAAAAACTCGATTCGAAGAAATGAAAGAAACAAAAATTTAATGAATTTATCAAGAAACAAAAATCAAGAATTCAAACTCAATTCGATGAAACAACAGAAACAATAATTCAATTATTTTTATCAAGAGACAAAAATTAAGATATGAAAGATCAATTGATGAAACGAAGGAAACCAAGAATTCAAAGAATATGATCAAGGAAAAAAAATTAAGAATTCAAACTCAATTCGATGAAATGAAAGAAACAATAATTCGAAGAATATTATCAAGAAACAAAAATTAAGAATTTAAAACTCAATCTGATAAATACCATAGTAATTACGTAATCTATAACCTCTAATAATTTAGAGTAAGATGAGTCCGCTTCAAATCCTCTTCTAGTTCTGGTAACGTTCAATCAAGTGGCAGGTGGGCGGAGGAAGGTAGGAGGTGGGGAGGTGGGTTTGTTGTACTAAAGCGGGTTTTTTTTTTTTTTTTAAAAATAATTTTTCAAGTGAAAAGACAAAAATATTCTTGGGTAAATTTTTTTTTTTTTTTTTTTTTTTTTTTTTTTTTTTTTAACATAACAGTTCTATAACAAAAAAAAATTAACGAATCGACATATTTCACATGATGTGAATAATTTAAGAATCTATTTAGATAAAAAATTAATTCAAGAACTTATTTCACCAAACTGTAATAATTTGAGGATTAAACTTGTCAATTTGCCAAATATATTTACTATCACCACCCTGATAACATTAGATAACCGCCCTCAAGGTAATATTTCCTTATCCGTTTATATATCAAGGTAATATATATTATGATTCGATCATGCTGCTCCATCGTGTTATATTTTGTAGCAAGTAAAATATTTGTGATTTGTTATTTAATATATATTAACTTTTATTTATTTATTATTATTGTTTGTTATGTATAAATATAAATAAATTTATATTGATATATTTATGTTGTGTGTTTTTATTAAATATTCTAATATTTTCATGTAAGGAATGTCTTTTAAATTTATATATGATAAATAATTTTAAATTTTATATATTTTCATTTACGATTAAGTCATTTATGAAAAACGTGGTGTCATTAAAAATTGCAATTAAATTAAAGGATATATCGCCAATTTAGTCCCTTAAGTTTATGTTTTAATCTGTTATGGTCCCTCATGTTTATTTTTGTACAAAGTAGTTCCTTAAAAATTTTGGAATTAATCAAAGTAGTCCTTTGACCGTTAACATCCAAATATTCCATTAACTTTTCTTGTGTGTGCCTTTTTTGGAGAGGTATTATTGTACTTTTGTTCAAAATTAAAAAGAATTTAGGATGTTAAGCACAAGGAGAGTTCACGAAATATTTAGATGTTAAAGGTTAAAGGACCATTTTGATCAATTGAAAAATTCTTAAGGGATTACTTTGGACAAAAATAAACATGAAGGACCATAATAGATTAAAATATAAACTTAAGGGACTAAATTGGTGATTTATCCTAAATTAAATCGTATTCAATACAAAACTTCCATCTAGCCTCGATTTGATTAGATTCGGATTGATGTGATATTTCCATCAAGTTAGGCCCTGAAATAGATATATATATATATTTATTTATATATATATATATATATATTAACACCATTGATTCATATACATGAAACCCAGTAACCTTCCATAAAAAAAGATTTGGACGATCACTGCCCAAGCATCAAGGTAAAAATATTTTAAAGTAGAGTACGTAGTCGTCGTGCACCAAACATACCTAAGGTATTAATTGTTCTCTCTCGTACATTGCTATCTTCACTGTGCCATGCCAAACATGCCTGATTGTCACCTTTTTCCTACACCGTGGCAAAATCATCGGAAGGTCTTGACAGAGATATTCTCTGTCCAGGACGTCTTTGTAGGTAGATCCAAGTACATGTATCCTGCCATCCTTTTCACTAGGAACTCATTCCTAGCTCATCGTTTTAGCTACATGTCACATGCTCTAAATTTTTAGCTACATCATATTGTACAAATTTTGAATGTACATAATTTATTCATTATTTTCACACATATTTTCATTTACTTAAGTCTTCTATAAGAAACACATGAAACTCGCATATATGTATAATTATAATTATATTAAAATAATTATTTATGAAATTTCAATGTAAAACTAGATGTACTTTTATCCTAATAAATAATATAATCCATTCCACTTTTATAAATTGTTAGGAAAATTCTCCGGTTTAGTCCCTTAACTATTTACGTTTCCCCGAATTGGTCCTATAACTTTAATTTTATCCAAATTGATCATTTATCTATTTTTTATTTTTCAAATTGGTCCTCCTAACCAAAATTGACCAAAATTTTAATCACTTTACCAAAATTTTATTCACTTTAGGACTAAATTCGGGAAACGTAAATAGTTACAGGACTAAAGTCAAGAATTTTCTTAGATATATATATATAGCAATACAAATATTCTGAGTGTAATCAGGTAATCATATCGTGATGGTCATGATAAACAAATAGAATTCTTAGAATTTTTTTTTTAGGTATTTTTATTTCAACAAATTATTTTTAAGGTTATATTATTATGTTCAACTATTTTTATTTATTAAATATAAAGAGAGATAATTATAATATACTATCCCATCCTTTGAATGATAATTATGATAATTATATATATATATGATTTTTTAAATCATATTCTGAATATTTTAAAATAAAATATTCTATATTCATCAAATTTAAGAAGAAATATAGCAAATCATATAGCAAAGTTATAAACAATAAAATAAAAATAAGACAAAAATATAAAGGTATGATATAGGTCAACTTTTAGTGACCTAATTACACATTTTATTGGTAAGCATCCTCTTACAACATGATATATATATATATATGTATTATTTTTAATTTTAGAACATTGATAACTAAATTAAATTGGCGATTGCTTGAATATTCAACCTAGAATGGTTGGATATGTATCTCCAAAACTACTACCCTCCTCTAAATCTTCAAGGAGGACCAATTAAGGATCTCCTGTTACATTTCATATTACATTCATGTTATACAAATATAAATATACCAAATAATGTCATGATTTAATAGAGAGAGTAACATTATGAGATACTAACCCTCTTCTCCGAAACCTCATATTTGGTACTTGAGTTTCTGACCTATTACCTGCTTCAATGCTTGTTTCTTCTTCTTTACTCACATCCTCTTCCTCTTTAGGGATTGAAGATTCTTCTTCTTCTTTAAATCCATTGACTTGGGTTCGCTTTCTTACAAGGAAATTAGCTAAACCATCAAGGGCAAAGTTGGCATCATCACTTCTCATGAGTTCTTCAGCTACTTCGGCGGGGGTGACCTGAACATTTCTTATTAGATTTTGTATATGTTTGACGCGATTATTTGTGCGATCATCTTCTCCATTGCTATTGATTCCCAAGTAATTCGAAGCCAGGACATTGAATCCTTGTGGCGTACAGTAAGACATGTGAATGTGCATGTCCATTCTACCCGGACGAAGCAATGCTGGATCGAGTTTGTCTTTATAATTAGTTGTGAACACAATTATCCTTTCGTCTCCACAACTCGACCATAGACCGTCTATGAAGTTCAAGAATCCAGACAATGTCAATTTCTTGTTGGTGGGATCACTGTCGAGATAATTAGCTTGTTGTTGCTGATGTCGATCGTGCATTTCTAAGGCGCAATCGATATCTTCGACGACAATGATTGATCGGTTAGTGGTGGTAACTAAAATTCTTCTTAATTCGGAGTTTGAATATATACTAGTAAGCTCCAAATCATAGATGTCAAATTTTAAGTAATTGGCCATAGCTGCTACCAAACTCGATTTTCCAGTACCAGGAGGACCATAAAGTAAATACCCTCTTTTCCAAGCCTTACCCACCTTTCTATAATAGTCTTTTCTTCTCACAAAACGATCCAAATCATCAATTATAGCCCTTTTGGCATCGGGATCCATTGCTAAAGTGTCAAACGTTGCCGGATGGTCTAAATTTATTCCTCCCCAAACGCCATTACCGCCGCCATGGCGGCCACCACCACCCTTGTAATCATCGTCGCCAAAAGGAAAACCCCTGGTATAGATCCTCACAACCCTTTCGTTATCTTTTATTTCCTTAGCTTTTTCCAAAACAAAAGGTAAATAATCGTTCAAGATTGCATCTTTGTGCTTCTTATGGAAAGTGAGCTCGAAGAAACGCTTTTCTGGTGATGACGAAAAAGAATTCCTATCCTTTTGTGCTTCGATAAAAACGAGTCTCCACGTAATCTGAATATCGTCATACTTATCTGTGATTATCTGATCTTTTTCCATGCTGACATTGATAACCTTCTGCTTCGAAGTCTTGTTCACTTTGAACCTGTTTGTCGCCGGAGAAAATTTCTTACTGAGGTAAATCTCGGCTGAGTCATAGACTTGGTTGCTACTAATACCGCACCGATAATCGATGACAATGGTGATTTTATTGGAAAGAGGTGTAAAAAGATATTTGATTACAGATTCAATGTAAGATCTTACGGAACTGGGAATCAATTCATTGGCCATTGATCGAATCATCATCATTGATGCTGCCCAGGATGCATATGCCTGGAAGATTGTTGATGATGTTGATTGCATTTCTTTGAAAGCATACATCTTTGGTATACAACAGTCGACAGAACAATGAAGAAAAATAATCTAATGTAAAGAACAAAACTTTCGCTGTATCCAACTAAAATTTATTACACCCTCTAATATATGCATATATACATATTAATCAATTGAACATTTATTATGTTTTTTTCCTAAAATGCCCCTGAATTAATGGTTTAGATTGAAATCTTGTTTAAAATATATTAATTATAAAAGAATTAAAAAAAATACTATATTTTAATTTTTAAGGCCAATAAAAAACATTTCAATGTCAATAATTTTTAAAAAGTTATAAAAGTTTGTGTGATATCAAATGAAAAAAAGAAAATAATTAATGATAAATGAAGTATTATCTAAATATTTACGAAATAAAATTTTAGTGGTAAAGTAGTCAATATAGTTCGTAAATTTTTCTTTTTCTTTCTTTTTTTAATAAGATTTTGTGTTTAACTAATAAGATTTTTTTTTTTTTTTTTTTGGCCAATAATCTACTTAATTAGTATATATAATAGTGTTTTTTTATTATCATTTTAGTCTTAAAATTTTTTAACCTCTAGTACTATAACTCAAACTTACAAGGTCTTGTATCCTAAATGAAGCTAAGAATAATTAAGTTATGTGTTCTTGTTAGTTAATATAATAGTGTTAAAGGGATTAATAAAAATTTATATAGCTAGAGACCAAATTGATTAAATAACTTTATAATTTTCATAAAATTAAAAATATAACTTTATATTATGTTATATACTTTTAATTATTATTAAATGTCATTCGTACAATATTGCAACCAACAAAGTCAAAAAATAATTGTACAAAATTTGAATAGATTCTTGTACATCTTTCATCTTTTTTCTTGGTGTGAAAAACATGGTGTTAAAGAATTTTCTTTTATGAATGCCAAATTCTTTAAAATTCTTCAATTTATAAGTATATGAGTCACCTTTTTAAATATTTAATTTTTCCATAAAAAAAAATGAGAAAAACGAATAATATGTAGGTAAAGTGTAATAAAATACAATATGAATGTATATATATATACATCCATAAAATAATAATAATAAAATAAATCTAAGTGAAAGATAATTTGAGAATAAAAAATTTCAAAAAGATTGATATTGGAAAATTCCTCTACACTAAAATTTACGAATTCTTCTAATTTAAAAAGCTTGTAGTAAATAAAAAGGAATGGGAAAAAAAAATTAAATAAAACCCCCTATGATAAACCCCTTTATTAGGTTTGATCCATGGTTTAGAGACGCCGGAGAAAATAGAAAGTACTAAAAATGCCCTAAAAAAGTTGGACATGTGACAATTCATGACTAAAATAGCTGATAGTTTAAAATTTTGATTAGAAGCACAAAGTTAAATAGTTACGTTATCAAGTTTGAGAAAATAAAATAGTTATGAGATACAATTGGAAAATTTTTTTAACTCCTTTAAAAATATGCAAATAGTTACGTATATATGGCTGTAGTAAATTAGTGCAAATCTAAACCCATTTTTTAAATTAGTATACTGCAAGAAAACAGTTGATTAAGATTGCTGTATTTCAAACTTATTTCATGCTATTTATACATATATGGAAATGGAAATAGTAGTATGACTTCTTTTAAATTTGTTTTCATGCGGATGTTTTCAGATTTTTTCTTTTTGTTATAAAAGTATTGATAAATGAGAAATTTTCTGTTAGACTTTGGAATTCGTTTGAAAATATTGCAGAGTGAAATTTTAAAAAATAAACAAAAAAAATGTTAAAATTTCAATAAAGTCGGTTGCTAAATTAAATATGACTAAAAATAAAAATACCGTCACTATGCTAAATAAAATTTAAAAATAGAACAAAATGTAGTCGCTAAAATTTATGGCATACTCGTTATAGGGCAGAATAAATTTCACATAATTTCATGTCTCTTTATATCGCGTAATTCGTACACGATATAGGCTTCTATATATATAGCATATTCCGTACGCGTTATAGGCTTCAATTTATATCGCGTATTCTGTGTGCATTATAAATTCTCTATCTCGTATCCTATACGCGTTAAAGCCATTTTTACACAAGTTTTAAAAGTTGGGCCATTCACTGTGCTTCTGCAAAAAAGAGGGTCATTTTAATCAAAAACCCGACCAATGGGGGACAGCTATTTATGTTTTGGAATTGAAAATTAACTTCTTATAACTCGTGTGACCAAATCTGTCAATGAATCTAAAATATTCAGATTTTACTTAGATTTAGTATTAAAAATATTAGATACTGGTCTAATTTTTTTTTATACTCGTACTTAAAAATTAAATATTAATTAGATATGGATACCGGATTATAAATACCTAACCCAACACATGTCGATTCGATAATTTTTAAAATTAAATATATAAAATTTAAATATATTATATTAATTATGGTGTTAAAATGTTTAAAAGAATTTTTCTTTTATTAAATTAATAAGAATATATTGAGTTTTTATATATATATTATTATTTATTTTATGTTATTTCCATTTTAATTTCTTACAAAAAGAATATTTTTGTATTTTTATTTTCAATTTTAATTTTGTATTCTTTTTCACAACTTTGATAATTTTTAAAATATTATATTTTAATT
>JAXGGT010047046.1:0-11278 GCA_035583425.1 Marsdenia floribunda
TACTATCTACATGCGATAGGTACTCTGCCTATAGTTGTGCTTGATTACGTGACAACCCTATGTGATTTATTCTACTCGATTTATGCTATTATTTTAATCATACAAAGCATACACACCACTGCTCATCAGGAAAAGTATCTCTAAGAGATAGGTGATCTAACTCACCAGAATGTGGAATGATTATGCTTACATGATCTGCAACCAGATTCTCTGCCTTGCTCTTATCTCTAATCTCGATGTCAAACTCCTGGAGAAGTAGCATCCAATGTATGAGTCTCGGATTTGCTTCAGGTTTCTTCAGCAAGAACTTCAAAGCTGCATGATCATTGTAAACAACTACTTTAGCACCAAGTAAATAAGGACAAAATTTATCTAAAGCAAACACTATAGCTAAAAACTCCTTTTCTATAGAAGTATAGTTGGCTTGAGCAGAATCCAAAGTTCTAGAAGCATATGCTATCACATAAGAAACTCTATCTACCCTTTGTGACAAAACTGCCCCCAAAGCAAAATTTGAGGCATCACACATCAATTCAAAGGGAAGATCCCATCTTGGTGGTTGAATGATAGCTGGGGAAGTGAGTCTCCTTTGCAACTCATCAAACGATGCTTTGCAGGGGTCATCAAAGACAAAATCATCTTTTTTCTGTAATAATCGTGAAAGAGGAAGTGCAATCTTACTGAAATCTTTGATGAATCTCTTATAAAAACCTGCATAACCAAGAAAAGAACGCACATCCCGTACACAAGTAGGATAGGGTAAAGAAGCAATAATGTCAACCTTAGACTTATCCACTCGAATACCATCCTTAGAAATTACATGCCCTAACACGATTCCCTATTCTACCATGAAATGACACTTCTCAAAATTCAATACCAAATTCTTTTCAATACACCTTTGCAAAACAGCCCTTAAGTTATCCAAACATTCATTAAAAGAAGTCCCATAAACAGTAAAATTATCCATGAATACTTCCATACAATGCTCTAAGAGATCAGAGAAAATACTTACCATACATCGCTGGAAAGTACCTAGAGCATTACAAAGTCCAAATGGCATTCTTCTATATGCAAACGTATCAAATGGGCAAGTAAATGTGGTCTTTTCCTGCCAGCAGTTCCAGCATCTGGTTGATGAATGGAAGGGGAAAATGATGTTACCTTGTCACTTGATTTAACCTCCTGTAATCGATACAAACTCTCCAGCTATTTTGCACTCTAGTAGGGACAAGTTCATTTTGCTCATTTTTGACAATTGTGATGCCTGTCTTCTTTGGAACAACCTGTACTGGACTCACACACTTGCTATCAGATATAGGATAAATAATGGCAGCAGAAAGTAGTTTACTTACCTCTTTCTTCACAACATCCAGATTCATTAGATTAAGCATTCCTTGACTTTGCCTTACCGTTTTAGCTCCATCTTCTAAATGGATTCTATGCATGCATGTGGAAGGACTGATTCCAGTGATGTTTGCTAATGTCCAGCCAATTGTCTTCTTATTATAATAAATAAACTAAGCAACTTGGCTTCTTGCTCAGGTTGGAGGTTGTTAGCTATGATCACTGGTAATTTATCTCCTTCTTCCAAATAAGCATACTTCAAGTTATCTGGTAGAGGTTTAAGCTCTAGTGTGGGTGGTTTTTGAATGGAAGGAACCATCCTCGTCGGTGTTATCTCTGTGATACTTTCAACCTGTTCACTACAACACTTATCATCCACAAAATTAATAGAATCTGATTGAGGAGCTTCATCATACTGAGCACATTTCACATAATCCTCAATTACAGAATAAGTAATGGTATCATCTAAGTTAATGAAATCAGGAAATGCAGAAAGCAAGTCAATACACAAATCATCAACACAAAAATCCTCAATTGGAAAATCTAGCATATTTACTTGAAAAACCGAATGATCCTCTGAGGGATGTTTCATGGCATTTAGTATATTGAAATGAACAACATCATCACTAAATTCCATAGTTAAAGTACCATTATGCACATTAATCACAGTTTTAGCAGTTTTCAAGAAAGGTCTACCCAAAATTAATGGCGCATGTCCACTTACCTTGTCATCTTCCATCTCTAAGACATAGAAATCAACGGGAAAAATGAGAATTTTCACTCTTACCAGAACATCTGCCAAGAATCCTATGGGATAAGCTGTACTCTTATTTGCCAATTGAACTACTACACCTGTGGGTTTTAGCTCTCCAATCTGCAAGGAAGAATAAATAGAGTAAGGCATAACATTTACTGAAGCACCTAAATCTAACATAGCATTAGTAAACAGAAGTTCTCCTATAGTGCAAGGTATGGTAAATGTCCTAGGATCCTTGCACTTGGTGGGTATTGTTGGTTGGATCAATGATAACACATTTCTTCCCAAACTGATTTTCTCATTCCCTCTCAGCTTCCTCTTGTTGGTGCACAATTCTTTTAGGAACTTAGCGTACTTAGGAATCTGCTTGATGGCCTCTAACAAAGGGATGTTCACCTCTACCCTCTTCAATGTATCCATGATCTCCTTTTCTAATTTTGGCTCAGCATGTTTCTTGGACTGAGTCATTCTATTCGGAAATGAAGGGGTTTACGAATGGGCTCTACAACCTTGTTTTCCTTTGATTCATGATATGATGCTCGGTTTGAAGGGAGCTGCTCATCATTCTGTACCAATT
Organism: Marsdenia floribunda; assembly: GCA_035583425.1. NCBI lineage: Eukaryota > Viridiplantae > Streptophyta > Magnoliopsida > Gentianales > Apocynaceae > Marsdenia > Marsdenia floribunda. The sequence continues at coordinate 2,679 of JAXGGT010047046.1, forward strand.
TTGTTGGTGAATTTGCTGGATCTTTTAACTCCTTCCCACTTCTCAAAGTAACAACACTTACATTACCTCTTGGATTGGGTACAGATTGGGAAGGTAACTGTCCGGAACCTTGGCTTTTTATCTCATTTATGTAGGTGACAAGTTGACCAATTTGTGTCTCCAAATTCTGAATACTGGCTTCCGTCCTTTGTTGGAATTGAAGACTATAGGTTGCCAACTGCTTCACTAAATCCTCAAGACTGGATTCAGGTTTTGAAGGCTGCTGTGGTTGGAATGGCCTTATTTACTGCTGCTGATTACTTGATCCAGGAAAATTATATCTTGGTTGATTATGTAGTTATGGTTGTTGACTAGAAGTAGCTCCATATCTCATATTTGGATGCTCTTTCCATCCAGGGTTATATGTTGAAAAAAAGGAATCATACCTTGACTATTGCTATTGTTGGAATGACCTACCAGGAAAAACTCCAGCACATGTCTCAATGGGATCCTGCAGTTGAGGACATTGATCTGTAGGATGTATTGATGACGTGCATATACCACAGATAGTGGCAGGAATTTGCTTCTGTCCCAATGCTAACTGTCTGACTAAAGAAGTTAACTCCTCTATTTTATTTTTCATTCTCTGTTGGTCAGTTGATGATTGGAGTTCATTCACTACCCTGGTGCCTCCTGATCTAGTACCAAACTGTTGTGCATTTTAAGCCATATTTGCAATCAAATCCCTAGCTACAGTAGGTTTCTTGTCTACTACGGCTCCTCCAGCAACTGCATCTATCATGCTCCTATTTATGGGTAGCAGACCATCATGGAAATATTGTATCAACAACTGATCACTCATCTGGTGATGAGGACAACTTGCACAAAGTTTCTTGAATTTCTCCCAGTATTCATGTAAAGTCTCTCCATAATTCTGTCCAATACCACAAATATCCTTCTGGATGGCTGTAGTTCTTGATGTTGGGAAAAATTTCTCTAAGAACGATCTCTTCAAATCATTCCAAGTTGTGATGGTAGTAGGCTGAAGGTAGTAAAGCCAATCCTTTGCTGCTCCATCCAATGAGAAAGGGAATACCCTAAGCTTAATTTGTTCTTCTGGAATTTCTTGAGGCTTCATGGTGGAACAAATAATATGGAATTCCTTAAGATGTTTATGAGGATCTTCACCTGCAAGTCCATGAAACTTAGGCAACAAATGTATCAATCCATATTTAAGCTCAAAGTTAGCATGCACTTCAGGATATGTTATGCAGTTATGTTGTAAATTCACGTAAGGTGCTGCTAATTCCTTAAGTGTCTTATCATTATTATATTTGCCATGATTTCAGAATTCATAGATTGCTCAAAGTCACCCTCAAAACTGTGCTATAAATAGAAGGCTCTACCTCTATCCTATCCTTGTATCGATGAATCCTAACTTGTTTATGAAAAGTCCTACCTATCTCTGGATCAAATTCAACCAAATTACTCGTGGATGATCTGGTCATGCAAGGATATCAGTAAAAGAGAATGTAATAAAGCAAAAACTACTCAAAAACTTCAAAAACAAAATTGAAAAACAATGAAAACAATGAAAAATCAAAGAAAAAATAATTAAAAATTCAAAAAAGTGGTCAAAACGATGAAATTTGGCAAAAATCCGACCTAGGTCATCGCCAATGGCGATGAGTATTGCTCAGAAAACCAAAAACCCTTGGATACCAAATTTCAAGCCAATCAAAGAACAAACTTTTGGATCGGCAGCCCCCCGATGAACAGTGTGCGCAAACTGAAATCGCCTAATTTTTCACTGACAACAGAACTAATTAGCAGTCAATTAATGAATTCTTATTCTAATTATAACTACTATTGGCCTCCCCGGCAACAACGCCAGAATCTTTGTAAAGGATAGAATTCACAGTTGTCGTCAAACCGGCCAAGATTAATTTTAAAACAAGTGAGCAATATAGTGTTCACCAGGTCATCTCCCAAAGAAGCCTTAATCGTTAAATCAATCTAAAGAACTACTAATCGAAATCCAAATTAAAAAGTGGGGGTTTTAAGCTTAACGAAATTTAAGAACAAAGCAATTTAATTAAATAAATTCGAATGTAAATCAATAATAAGAAAACATAATCAGCCTGGGGTTGATGCTCCAATTTAATTCTTCCTTGTTCTTCCTAATATGCTAGAGTTATTAATCTGATCCCTTGATTGAATACTAATTTAGAATCCCAAATTAGATCTAATCACCTACTAACAACCTGTTAGAATTCGATTAAGTATTAAAAGGTTTCCTAGACAATCGTCTAATCCAACATCTCTTACTTAATCTAAGACCCGTGAACATCAAGGTAATTCATGAATCCATAAAAAATCCAGATTTGAAAACAATTAGATAGAGATAAACGCATAGATTTAACTAATAACTGCCAATCAAAACTAAGTTTAATCTCAAAAATCCATTGAAATGAATAAACATTCAATCTCATAGATTAAAGTAATCGAATCTGAAAACCAAATTAAAAACCCAAGATCAATGATGTTCTTGAACTATAAATTACCCTGGAAGCATCTTCCCCTAGACGGATTACAAGATGTTTAAGCTGCCATGATTTCCGAGAAAATATCCCTCTTCAGATCGTGACTCTCCTCTCCCAATTCTCTCTAAACCAAATTCTGCCTCCTTTTTCTTCTTTTTATCCGCCTTTCTTCCTCTTCTTAGGGTTTCCTTGGACTTCACGTTCCCCTTTAATCCTTACTCTGTCTCCCTTGCATATTGGGCTTCACAAAATAATAATATGAGGTCTGTTCTAATTCTGTCAGACTATTTGGACTTGGGCCTGGAATAGAATAATAAAAAATATAATTAAATACCCAACAATTTAATATCAATATCATTAAAGTATAATAGTCCAAATACTTCATAAAAGTCCTAAGAATTGTAAAGAAATATATTAAATATTAAGCATAGAGAGTCCAAAATGTGTAAATCTATATGTTATCAATATACTAATTGGTTTTAAGATAAAAGAAAGAGAACATATGTTCTCAATGTACCCATATTGATACTACAGAAGAGTTAAGAGTTATAATAAATAGAATAACTCCAAAAGAAATTTAGGCTGTTTTTGGATTGAGATTTTTTTTCTTCAAAATTTCACTCAAACGCAAAAAAAATAGTTGTAATTGTTTAGACACCAATCTGACATGTTATTGTTCATGTCTGATGAGGTGACAAAAAAATGAATAAAAAATTCACTCACTTACTATAAATATTCAATATATACATATAAATATGTATAATTCAAATAAAAAATCATCATGACACTAATAAAATATATTATTTTTGTCTCTCACTTACTAGACAATATCTTACATTGGCACCACCTTACTCCTCGTTATTCGCATTCAACTCAATTCTTTTTGAAAAAAAAATGTGCTTTCTCAAAAAAAGTTTCAATCCAAAAACACCCTTAGGTACTTGAAACTACTAAGAAAAAGGAGAATGATGAGATCTCAATAAGTTATGTCTTTATGAGAAACAATTGAACCAAAAACAAATATTTTTCAACAATATTTTTATGAGTAATATAGCACTAACTATTGTGAATGATTATGGTGATCATAAACCTACATCTGTCGATATGTGTTGACGTAGATGTGATTGACTATATTCTAGAAAGATGCAATTGAAACATAATTAAACTCAAAAAATGTGAAGTTTTTGGACTCGTAATCCGGACACTTGAAGATGTCATACTCATAGGGTATAAATGGGTATTTGTGCAACAACCAAATAAGAAAGATGAAGTTGTGAGATATAAAAACTTGTTGCACAAGAATTTTGCAGAATTTTATAATAACTACGAAGTCACATATTCTATTAATGTGGTGGATGCAATTACGTTTCGGTATCTCATTAGTCTGGCAGCTAATAACATTTTAATTAGCATCTTATGAATATAGTCTACTTATATGGCTCACTTAATGATATCTATATGAAAACTCCTGAAGGATTTATAATGTCTGAAGCATACAATTCAAATCTCGAGAATTATATTATAAAGATTATATGATTTAAAGCAATTTAGACGAATATGATAAAATCGTCTTAGTTAATATTTATTAAAGGTGGGTTACCAGAATAACTAAATTCATCCATGTGTTTTTACTAAGAAAGCAAATTCGAGATTTGGTATAGTCTTTGGATATGTTGATGACTTAAATATTATTGGAACTCCTTAAGAGTTTTCAAAAGCAATACATTCTTTGAAAAATGAATTTGAGATAAAGGATCTCCGCAAAAGAACATTTTGTCTCGACCTGAAGATAATACACTTGAAAGATGAAATTTTTGTTCATCAATCAACTTATACAGAAAAAGTCCTTAAAAGTTTTTACATGGACAAAGCGCATCCATTAACCCTAATGGTTATTCACTCGATACAAAAAGGGATATTTTTCGATCTCATGAGGATTTGAAGAATATCTTGGTCTCGAAGTACCTTATACAAGTGCAAAAGGTGCACTCATGTATCTTGCTAATTATGTGAGGCTCGATATAGCTTTTGTGACTAATTTATTAGCAAGATTCAGTTCATCTCCAACCTCTATATTGGAATAGAATTAAACAATTTTTTCGATATCTTCAAGGAACAATTGATATGAGTATGTTGATGTTAGTCATTTTTGTGACCAGCATAAAACACGTTCTCAAAGTGGTTATTCATTCACATATGATAATATTGTTGTATCATGGCACTTTATGAAGAAAACTATAGTAGCAACTTTTTCTAATCATGATGAGATTATAGTCATTCATGAAGCAAGTCGAGAATGTATTTTGTTGAGGTCAATAATTCATTATTTTAGAGTGAGTTGTGGTTTATCCTCCGAAAGAGAGATTCCAACTGCCTATATAAAGATAATGCAACATGTATAACATAGTTGAAAGAAAAATATATTAAATAGGATCGCACAAAATATTTCACCGGAATTCTTCTTTACACATGATCTTTAGAAGAACGGTGATATAGATGTTCAACAGATTTGTTCAAATAACAACTTGGCAGATTTGTTTATAAAGGTATTATCGACTTCAACATTTGAAAGATTAAGTGCATCAAATTGGAATGCATTGGCTTAGAGATTTTATATAATTTTCTAATTAGGGGGAGCGTACAAGACAAGGTGTATTCTTTTTCCTTCACTAGGTTTTTTTCCCACTAGGTTTTTCTCTAGTAAGGTTTTATTGAGGCATATTCCTTGTACAATGGACATTCAAGGAGTAGTGTTATAAATATATATATTATATGAATATCTATTAAAGACTCCTATATCTTATTTACTTATTTGCTCTATAGTCTTTTATCCATGATAGACTCTCATGTACTCTTGACTTCTTTACTTCATAGTTTTTAAGTATTTAAATCTCTGCTTCTCTCTATTTTTCGCCCCTTTTATAATTAGTTTTATAACATGTATCTATTTATAACATTTGTAATTCTAAATTTGTGACATTTATAATAGTTGCTAGCTATATTATGGCCATAATTAGTAAAAATTGTTTATTTTTGTGGAATGATATTAATATTTTTATAATAAATTATGACTTTAGTTTGTTTTGAATGATTAGGAATGGATATTATTGTAATACTAATAAAAAATTATTATTATTAAAAAAATTTAATTTATTATAAATTTATGAAATCTTGAAGTTAAACTTATCTATAATTACAAAATTATGAGAAAATGAGAGAAAATTAAAAAAAAAAAAAAAAAACATTGTTCTTGTTATAAAGTATGATATAAAGAAATAAAATATTTAATAACATTTATCTTTAAAATATTTAATTATAGACATTTGTACTTATATTTTCTCTCTAATATTAATTTGTGATTTCTCACCTTTTTCATTAAAATTAAGTTATAGTTATACAAGAAAGATAATTATAATCAATTTGGATAATTTTATTTAGCGAAATGAATCTTTGTTTTTTTTTTTTCAATAACAAAATAAATTTATTTAACTTTGCCAAAAATCATATAATTATTTTAAAAAATGATTATTTTACTCAAAATTTTTATATTTTAATATATTAAATATATAACTAATAAATTTATAAAATTATTTTTCTTCCATATGAAAAATATAATTAATAAACTTGAAATTTTATAATTTAAATTAGTAAAAATTAATTAAACTTTGAAAAATAATAAATTTATTATCTAAATCATTAAATTTCATAAAGATAAAATAAAGAGGTAATATTTTTCAATTTAATTTTTAAAAGTCAAATAAATAAAAATTTTAAAAAGTCCAAGAAATCCTTAACACTTTAAAATCCCTTGTCGCCTTTGAATTCTTTTCCCTCCCCGCCCTACAATTGAAGAGTTGAAAACTCCATGCTGTCTTTGAACTGTTGCCGGCATTGAATCATTCGTGCATTGACATATTAATTTAACGTGAGTATTAATTCTATTTTTGTTATGAATAATTCGATAACTGAATTTTTACTAATTTTTTTTTTTTTTGTGTATTTGTTTTTTTTTTCATAAGTTCGAATTATTATCTAATTTAATATAATTTAAGGGGTCTCGTTTTGTTGGAAGGAATCTTAAGTTTAGGTTCTTAAAGTTTGAAAGAAAGGAAAATTGTGACATATAATTTAATTGTTTCATTTATATAATTGGAAATTTAAATTGAAAAAAAAGAGAATATTCATCATAAAGTACAAAAAAATAAATTTAGACTATGTAATTCTTTGGAGTTGTATTTTTAGTGATTATTTAATCATATCAATTTAACTTTTTGAAAGTCAATTTTATTAATACATTCATATATATATATATATATATATATATATATATATTAGCAATGTAATTTTCGTTGTTCTCGTGATTAAGTGAGTTGTGTAATACAAAAAAATTAAATTGTACGGATGCAATTAGAGATTAGAGAGGAACTTGGATAGATATGAAAGTCCTGCACTAACCATATTTAGCCTTGAGATAAAAGCTCTATTTCATGATTACAATCCTTTGAGATAAGTTTTATATTGCAAAGCACTATTTTAATTTTTTAATAATTTTATATATCTATATATACCTATTAATATAATTTTAAATACAATTTTTTTTTTTTCGGAAGCTACGAGTGTACGAAGGATTTCATTGAAGATAAATTGTAGACAATATGTTAGATTATCTATAAATTTATTTTTTGTATTTTTAGATTTTAATTTTGAGTTTTTTTTTTAATTTTTAACATTAGATATTATTTGTTGATAAATAAAATTATTTTACAAAATTGTTTGATGGATTGTGTAGTTTGTATATAATAAAAATATAAATATAAAATTTTAATTATTTAAAATATTTATTTATAAATTAATATAATTATTTATGACAATATTAATAATAATATTATTGTAACAAATAAATTTTGTTAATAACAGGTATTAGTGACAATTATAATAACAAGAGTGACAATGTTTTTATAGTAAATGACATTCTTTTTTTTAATGATATTATCCTAAAAAATTGTGACTATTTTTAATTATTCAAGATTATTTTATTGTTGAAAATGCTGTCAGTATTTTAAAAATGGTTTAGCATAAAAAACGTTGTTACTATTCTCCACTATTTTAGTGTTGCTAATGTTGTCACTATTTTACATATATTTTAGTGTCAAAAATATTATTACTATTTTAAAATTATTTTAGTGTTGATAATTTTATCACTATTTTAAAATTATTTGTGTCAAAAATGTTGTCATTATTCTAAATTATTTTAGTATTGATAATGTCGTCACTATTTTAAATTATTTAAGTGTCAAGAACGTTGTCATTATTTTTAATTATTTTAGTATCAATCTTATCATCACAATTTTTAATTATTTCAGTATCAAAAATACTATCACAATTGTGATATCTATTGTTACAATATCATTCATCACAATATATTACTATTGAGACGACAAAATTGTCCAAAATGGTAAATATAGTTGTGACAACAAAAGTTTGTCACTTATTCTTCTATCTTTAGTGTCCTCAATCTTTGTGACAAAATACTTTTAATTGTGACAAAAGTTTAAAATTCGTCACTATGACATTAGTGAGGGAGATATTTGTTGTGGCACATGACGAACTTACAAAATAGTCACAAAATATAATAGTGACAAAATTTACTACTTTTAGTAACAATTTTTAATACAACTAAAAATTCAATTTTTTGTAATGAAAGTTTCAAGTGATTCTGCCACATTTGATTTAGTTTTTGATGCTAATTTTACATAGGTTTGCAATGATTTAATTACTCATTTTGATTTTTCTTTATCCTTCATTATTCTACTTCACATATCAAATTATTGTGTTTTAGGATCGCATTGCTTATTTGTATTTTTTGATTAAATTTTTATACTTAGTTGTACTTGAGTTTAGACAAAGGATTATGCCTTTTATCAGGATGACATATTCCAATTAATTGGTGTTCCTCTGGTTAATGATGCATGTCCCGATTGGGATTTGATAAGAATGTCATTGGTGTGTGCTATATGTGATTAAAATAATAGCATAAATCGAGTAGAATAAATCACATAAGGTTGTCACGTAATCAAG
>JAXGGT010047096.1:0-33665 GCA_035583425.1 Marsdenia floribunda
GGACCTATTTCAGAATTTGAAAATAGTTATAGGATCTAGTTAGGTATTTTAAAGATTTAGGACCAAGTTCGGGAAACATAAATAGTTACAAGACTAAAATCGCGAATTTTCCTAATTTAGTATTATAATTTCTATAATATTATTTTTATATTATATACAGTCTTAGGGAGTAGGGGCGGGGATAGAGATAGGGATTTAGGGAATACCATCCCCACTTTATTCTCGGTTTTAATTTTTGGGAAATCACCATTTCCATCCATGAACCCAATCAAATCGGGAATTCTCAGGTCAAAACAAGACTAGAACGCCAAATTTTCATTCTACCGCACATTGTTTTCCACTCTGCTCCTTTACCTAAAACTTATTATTACATGCATATGATGGGAACTACATAGTTGATTCTTTATTGATCTTTTTTAATCTTTTTAGAATTTTAGAATTTTAGGGCAAATGGTTCGTTCCTATTTACCTGCCCAAAACCTCCTACTTCCATGTATAAGCATTATTTATACCTTAATTCTCTCTAAAAGTCATAAAATTAGTATATATCTAAAAAGAAGGATGTTTTTGTTGAAGATTTCTATTACATCCCGAAACCAAGATGTAACATAACTGTACTTTCAAGATTTCCCTCAAAAGCAAAAAGTCTCTTCCTAATACCATCCAATTTTTTTTCCCAATAAAAAAAAGAGAACAATAAATTATAATTATAATGTCTTCAAAATAAAATAAATAATTCTCAAATAAAAATGTCAAAACATCAACAAGTCTATTATCTTCAATGGAAATTGATAACATAGTTAGAGATGCCCCAATTTATTTAAAAAGAAAACAAGCTCCAAAAGATAATTACTCTACCAAAATAAGCATCAAGACTAGCTATCGAAATTGATATCCTCACGTTTCTCTTACTTGAAATAATTAGCATGTGTAAAAAGAAGCAGTGGAAGAGAATGAGTTAGAAGTCCAATGAATAAATGAAATACTTTTCTTTTTATCGTTTTTCAAAAACTTTAATATATATATATATATATATATATTTATCAAAAGTCAAATTCTCAAATATTTTCTAATAAAAAATAATTGTATTATTATACATAGATGGTTCAATATAAAGATTGTATACAACAATAATACAATTATAATAACCTAAGAGACTAGAATATTATGGAGCAAAGAAGTTAAAAGGACATGTGATTATTCAATGAATATTCACATAATAAATATATTTATAACATTTCCCCTTAAATGTCCATTGTACAAATAATATGTCTCATTAAAACCTTACTAGAGAAAATCAATGAGGAAAAAAAAAAAAAACTCTAATGAAGGAAAAAGAGGTACACCTTCTCTTGTACACTCCCCCTAATAAGAACATTATATAAATTTTCCAAATTGACACATTCCAACTTATTGTTCTAGTCTTCCAAATGTTGAAGTTGGTAACGCCTCTATGAATAAATGTGCTAAATATAGCTTGTATGAGATATCAAAATATTGAAAGACTTATTTAATTCTATTTTAATATATTCTAGTTGTATATGAATTAAGTCTTGCTAATAACTAATAGTAAAAGTTATATCAAGACTCATATTAGTAATGAGATACATTAGTGTATATTTTGCAGTAAAATATAGTACTTGGGGACCAATAAGTATTTCACACTCTCTTCTTCTTTAGTTAAACTTCAAACACAACAATAATGGTAGAAACTTTCGCGATATGATAGAAACTCGTATAAATATTACTAATCGGTAGATGTTCATACTAATACTATTAAATAGTAAACGATAAAAGTTCATAAAATAATAAATGATAGATATTTGTGATGATAACGTGTTACAAAATAATTAATAATAATTGAATATAAAATAAACTATCAATCCTATCCTTATATTCTTATTGTATACAATCCTTCGACAGATCCTCTATTTATAGAAGTACAATTATAATGATTTTAAAGATTAAAATATTTGAGAGCAAAAAAATTAAAAGGATATATTTATAACATTATTAGTATTATTATAATTTTAAATTTCAACATTACCCTACACATTGGAGCTAAAAGTCTTAATTAATAGGAATACAATTATAATTATCTTAGAGACTATAAAACTTGAGAGCAAAAAAAATAAAAGAATATAAGTGTTTTCAATAAATATTCACATAATAAATACATTTATAACATTATTATTGTTATTTAAAATTTCAACATATAGTATTCACTAAGTTATGTTAAAGTTTTTTTTTTTTTTTTTTGAAATTTGGAAGGTTTTTTCACCTATAAAGTGACTTGAAATTGTAACTTCTTGGATGATAAGTGTCACACTTTGGAACCGATATGCAACACGATCTTACCCTTAAGGTTTCTCTCAAGAGCACAAAATGTCTTTCTCAACTCAATCAAAAAATTCACCCTAAGTATATAACAAAATAAATTTAAATCCTCAATGCAGTAAATAATCCCAAAGAAAATTTCTAAAAGAAATAACATTAGTCTATTATCTCCTAAAAAAAATTAAAAACAGAGTTAGGGGTATAACCCCTAAATTTATCTAAAAATTAAACAAACTCCAACAGAATAATTATTCAATCCCTAAATAAATAAATAAATAAATAAGGCAAATCGAAGATTAAAATGAGAATCGAGATCCTCACTTATTGTAATACCCAACCCATTTAATAAGGCAAAAAAGGAAAGTCTAGATTTTTAAGTGACGAATATTTATTTTTTTGAAATATTTTTTATTTTAATACATTAATTAGGGCTTAGTTATTTCGCTATTGAGGTTATTGAAATTTAGAGATGGCTTATGCTACGTCTATGTTATAGGAGGTGACCAATTATCAGGAACAATCGGGAAACCCAATCAACAATCATTAACAAGGTAAGTGAATTTTTCAATCTAATTAGGCTTAAGATTCGATATTTAAGATTTTTAGACAGAGTCTAAACCAATTCTATGATATTTAGGTTGGGATTTGGAGCTTGCATAAAGATTTTTGATTTTTGATTTAGGAATCTCAGAGATGGGTAGATAGAATACTTTAATTTTCTATTTTATGACTGAATTCTTAAATTTCTTTTTGTCTTATTTATTTTCGATCCCTCATCACATATATACGTATTTCTATTGAAACATTGTTCTTGAATCTCGATTTCATCACCTCCCTCTTTTTTTTTTTTTTTTTGCGATCATTACTCTGTATATATATATATATGCGAGACTCCTCTGAAATTCATATTTTCACTTTTCATCATCATTATTATTCCTTCTCAGATTTCTTCTTTAAAAAAAAAAAAAAAAAAAAAACAGATTCTTTTTATTATAAATTATGTTATACAGCATTCATATGTATGTTACGTCCCTCTAATTTTCAAATTTGTATGTTATTTAGATATATATATATATAAATGAGCTGTATGTGTATATATATATATATCTATTTTTATTTTCATACAACTGATGCTCAGGTTCTTTTTATAATTAAAATTATTATTATTATTATTTTAAAAGGTTTATTTTTTTATTATTTCTTCCAAGAATTATTTTCTTGAAAAATCTTTATATTTTTGTTGATTTCTTGAGATATTTGTTAAATTTAATTAAAGCCTTCCTTAAAGTGAATAAGTTTTTTGGCTCAAGTTTAGGGGTGGCAATCAAGTCGTGTTCGTGTAATCATATCGAGTTGAAGTAAGGTAATTATATTGAACACGTCATCACGAATCCGATACGAAAAATAATCGTGTCAACCCGACACGACTTAACCCGTTAATTCGTTAACACGTTTATACAATATTAAACCGTCAATCCATCAACACAATTACTCAATACCAACCCATTAACTTGATTACCCATTACCAACCCACCAACCTATTAGCTTAATTATTTACCTATTTAATATTAATATTTTATTTTATCTAATTATACATAAAATTTAAAACTAATAAAAATTTAAACTTTAATAATATGTAAATATTAATAAATAATTTTAAAAGTCAAATATTTTTATAGAATAATAAAACATCTAAAATATTGAATATTCAAATAATAACAACTTCTAAGTTTTAATATTCATTTTCTAATAATCAATTTCTTAAACAATAAATGTAAAAGGTAATAGTTTATCTAATAATTTTTGGATCCAAGTTTGAAGTACTTAGATTCATCTATAGAAGTTTCTCTATTCATATCCAATTTCATAACATCATCCAAATTCAAATTTTGAGACAATACTTTTATAATAAAGATAAAATGAATTAGTCAATTAAAAAATATCAAATAATAGTAAAAAATAGTCAATTAAAATAATATTAAAAAAAATTAAAATAATAAGAATAATTTAATTTTTTCTTACCTCTAAGTCCAATCTTTAACACAAATCAAAGACTCTACAAGATCAGACGATAGAGAACTTTTATATTGATCAAAAACTCTAACACCACTACTAAATGCAGATTTAGAAGCAACTGTGGAAACAAGAACAATAAGCGCATCTTAAACAAAATTAGCTAACAAATGATATCTATATTGATGAGCCTTACAATAAGTTAAAACATCAAGTTTAGCATTCCTATTAGCCCTAAGCTCATCCAAATACAACTCTAGTTCTGATTTCTGCATATGCCTTGCAACATCTTTATTCTCAAAATCATCAAATTCCTAAAATACAAAATAGAATAGTTATATATAATAAAGAATTAAACCTTAAAATTTAAAAAAGAAACTCTAGTAATAGTAAAAGAAATTACCTATAAAGTACTTGAATTTCAATATTTTCTTTATCTTTCTCTGTCTTACTTGAATTTGATTGAACCTGGGACTTAAAATTGGATTTTTCTTGTCTAAGACTAGAAGAAAAATTAGTCTTGTACTCTTCAAAAATGGAAAACAACTTGGATTTGAATAGTGAGCATTCCAAGGATCCATCATTAGCATAAATTTTCTTATAAGAAAACTCAACAAAATTCACCTTGAATCGAGGATCAAATACAACAGTCATGGCCAAAAGTGGATTTGTACTCCTTCCAATATTTATGAAATTTTGAATACATGTCAATTGCAATCTTCTTCATATAAGGATCAGAACCTTTCATTTCTTCCAACAACTTCAACTGAATCATAAAGACATGAGGAAAATACAAATTGGAAGTAGGACTCCTCACACTAGAGAATGCATTTGTTGCATTATAGAACAACATATTTTCTCCACTCTATCCGATTTTTCACTAGATGGATTATGCTTGAAATTAGAATCACTCAATTGCAAGTGACAAAAAGCAAGCTTATAATAAAGAGCACTAGAGAGCATCAAATACGTAGAATTCCATCTTGTAGGAACATCTTGCTTCAAAGACCTTTTTGAATCAAGAAAAGTATGACCCACACACTCCAAAAATTTTTGTTTTCTAGATGGTGACGCTTTCACATATTTCACACATTCTCTAACTTTTCCAATAGATTCATCAATCTCTTTAAATCCTTCTCTAACAATCAAATTGAGAATATGTGCACAACATCTTACATGAAAGAAAGAACCATGATCTATCAAACAATTCTGCAAATTCAACTGATTCTTCAAAATCTCAACACATGAATTATTTGAAGAAGCATTATCCAAAGTTATAGAAAACAATTTCTTTTCAATTCCCCAATTAGCAACCAAACTATAAATGTTTTCAGCCAAGGCAACACCAGAATGAGGTGGAGGCAAATATGAAAAGTTCAAAAATTTTTTATGCAATACCCAATTTTTGTCCATGTAGTGTGCAGTTAAACTCATGTACCCATCTGTAGCTATTGACGTCCAACAATCAAAAGTCAAGCAAATTCTATCAGGACATTGTTTAAGTTGAAGAGCTATTTTAGCACTATGATCCGCATGAACCTTTTTAATCTCAGACTTGCAAGTATTTCTACTAATATGAGAAACACCAGGCTCCAAATATGAATGAATAGCTCTAATACCCTCATATTCCACAAAAGATAAAGGCAAATCATGTCTAATAACAACATTAATCAACAACTCCCTAAGTTTGTTCTGTTTATATTCTAAGATGTATTATCCTATGTCTTTTGTATCAATTCTAGGACATTTCTCAATATGCTTTCTCAAATTACCTGTTCCATATCTACTAGCTGAAAGATATACCTGACCACATTTTTTGCATTTGCATCTTTCTTTCCCATCTTCATTTTGTGGTATCACTTCAAAATATTTCCAAACATTGCTTGTTTGTTTTCTTTTTCTTTTCTGACCACTCGTAGAAGACTCCTTTGAATTCTTGTTCTCATCTGTACTTAATTGGACATCTTCATTCTCAGTGTCATTATCTTCATCAAGTTCTATTGGATCTCCGTGTGGAAGTAAATCCATACCTAAAATAAAAAATAAATTAAATAAATAATATTTCATATAAAATGTATATATATATATGAATAAAATTATAAGTACTATATAAAAGGAGATATATTGCAGAATATACATAGGAGATTAAGTTATTACAGTTTAAGTTATATACACAGTTCAATCTAAATTTCAGAATAAACTTTAAAGTTTCAATCAAAATTTTTGAGTAATATATATGTAGATATTCAAAAAGAATTAGTTCAAATTCAAAATTTAAAAAAAGAATTGCACAATATTTAATTATTAATTGAAATAACAACTCAAGATGTAGAGAGAAAGAGAGAGAAAAAGGAAGAAGGTGATTGTTTTTCAACAACTCTTCATTCCTACAAAAATAAAATTCTCTAATTATTTATTTATTTATTATTAAATAATATTTTATCTCTTTTTTAAAAATATGAAAATTGATGTGTTCTTTATTAAAAAAAATAATAAAAAAAATAAATACCTTTTAATTTTAATCTGAGGAGTAATAAATATTTGTTAATAATAATATTACTTAATTCTAAATATTTGTTAAAAATAATATTACTTAATTCTCCAATAGAAAATTTAATTACAGTGATTATAATATATATTAAAAATTGAGTCAATGTCACTTTCTTTACATATCTACAAACAAAAAATTTCTATTTTGTCATGTTTTTTGAAGGTTTGAATTATTTATATGGGCACTTTTGTTTGTACTACTAATAATAATAATTTTCTTTTTTTTTAATAAAAAAAAAAAGGTAAAGATATAATAACGCAGAAAAAAAATTCTAAAACAAAGCAAACTCCTTAGGGAATTACAGTTATCCTCATCCTAGGGTATTCTATCAACTATGCATAATACGCATGTAAAGAAATTGCAGAATCAAAATTAAAGGCACATGGCTCTTCATTGTTTCAAGTTCAACTACAAGAAAAGTGGTGGTCCATTAATAAAAATAAAAGTTTTCACACACGAAAATGAAAGAATTTAAAGATACAGAGCATACCTCTTGAAGCTTAATTTCTCTATATATATTATCTTGTCTTCTGCTGTCTTTTCTGTATTTTGAAAAGAAATAAAAAGTTGGCTTTAAGTAAGCATATAGCCACACAGAGTGACTTAAAAATTAAAATTAAAATTGTCATATACCAATACCAAACTTACCCGTTAAAAATAAAAAAAACTTTTAACCTCTGAATCACTCAATCTTTTAAAACCGTGAAGAATAAAGAAGCTTTCCCAAAATTTCGAAAAAGAAAGGAGAAACTGATTTAAGAAATGTTTAACACGAGACAAAATAAACTTCCCCAAAGTTTCAAAAAAGAGAGGAGATACGACTTTCAGAAAAGAAAATCTATAGCTACAACCCTCAAGGAAGAGAAGAGAGAAGAGAGATGGTCAAAATTCAGAAATGAGCAAGGAAGAGAAGAGAGAAAGTCAGAATTCAAAAATGAAAAATATTAGGTTTTCAAATTTTCATGTTTTAGATTTCATAAAAATTGATATAAGTTAAAAATTTTAAAATGTATGAAATAAAAAAATAAAAAAAAAAATTATGTAAATATATATATATATATATATATATTTAAACAGGTTGGTGGGTTAGAAGCGGGTTGAGCGGGTTCAACCCGTTTACAACCCGAATACGATTAACCTTAAATGGGTTGACCCGCTCTGACACGAACCCGCCAATCCTCAACTCAAACTCGCTATTTTCGTGTTGGGTTGTCGTGTCGGGTCCAATATTGCCACCCCTAGTATTTGGAGAGTTTGTCATCTAAAAAGGGTCTAATCCAATTAAATTTTAGGTTAATCAGAGTTTAAAGTGATTATTGGACATTATGAGGCTTATACATATATTTTGGTAGGACTATTTTATTTATTCATGGAGAAAATATGGGTGTGTTTGGATTAGTATTTAAAATAATAATAATAATAATTTTATTTATTTTGGATGAAACTCAAAAATAAATTTTGTTTGAAACTTTAGGTAAATTGGCATAAATAGTCCCCAAATTATGGTCATTTGGTAATGTTGGTTACTAAATTAATTTTTTTGTGACATTTGTCCGTGAATTATGTTAAATTGTGTGAGATTGGTCATTCTGTTAATTTCTTTTTTTTTTTTTTGCTATTTTACAATTAATTTTAAAAAAAAAATTGTCCAAGGGTATTTTAGTTATTTCACAATAACATTATACAAAAGAAAAATAAATTATTGATACAAGTACATATACATATAGTTATTTTTTTCATTCTCTTCACCGTACATATATATATATATATATAAATATATATATGTTGGTGTTTTTGTTGTTTTTTTTTTTTGTCTAATGTTATTATGAAATGATTAAAATTCTCTTGGGTGTTTTTTTTTTTGAAATTAACGGTAAAATAGCAAAAAAAAAAAATTAATAGAATGATCAATCTCACACAATTTAATATAATTCAGGGATCAATGTCACCAAATTGACATAGTTTGGGAACTATTTATGTCAATTTGCCAAAATTTTATTAAAAATGAATTTAATATTAAAAAAAAGGTGTGTTTCATGCATCGAGGACAATGTCGGAGAGTTTAATTAGAACATCACTGTCAACTACTACCCATTTTGTCTACGGCTAGACGTTAACCTTGGTCTGCAATCACATTTTGACATGGGAGTTGTTACCCTTCTCATCCAGGACGATGTTGGGGGTCTTTGAGGTGTTCAAGAATGGAGAATGGATAAAAGTACAGCCATTGCATGAGGGCATCTTGGTTATCTTGGCTGATCAAACTGAGGTAATAATAATTAATATTTCACCTCACCATGTTTTTTTTTCTCGTAATTAAATAGCTCCATATACAAGAATGGCTCTTATAAAACAAAGGTTGTCCATAAATATTAATCTTGCTTTGCAGATTATAACCAATGGGGAGTACAGAAGTTGTCAGCATCGTGCCATAACGAATTCCTAGAAGGCAAGGCTTTCAGTAGCTGCATTCCATAATCCTCCCAAGACTAGGAAAATATTTCCAGCTTTGGAACATCCAAAGTATCGTGAAGTTATGTATGGAGATTGATCGGGAATCAACTTCTCTGAGTGTTGAGTAGGATGAAATGTGACACTTCCTCAAGTTTGGTCACCTGCAAGAAAAGTCAATGGCCGGAGAGGGACTCCGGCGGTGACCCTCCGATGGTAAAGTCAGTTAGGATTCTCAGAGATTCTAGTATCAAAGTGTATCAAAGATCGTAGATTACCATAATCGAATCCCTCTTCAAGTTGACGTTACCGTTATTTTATGGATATGTGTGCCCCAATAGGGAGAGGAAACATGTCAAGGAAGTACACTCATGCACTGTGAGTGGCTGACAAGGGGCGTACTTCCCCTATACCGGTGTCAAAGAGCATTAATTGCTTGTACTGGGGTAGACAGTGATATCCGGAGTGATTGTCTCGTAGTGGAGTGGGCTTCAATCCGCCTAGAGGACTCAATGACTTCCGGACTGCTTTCTGCTAGGTGGGCTCCCAACGGATGCCACCTGTCCAGCCTATCTAGACTGGCAGACTTGTCAATATGTCATACTTTATTTTCCTTCAGTGGCCCCTCATTTTAGAGTGAAAAGATTTGTTTACTTAGAAATGTTCTAGAAACCCTTCGTGTCTCTTCACAATTGTTATCATTAATAGTTGTCGCTCGATGCTCGCACTTCCTTGATTGAAGAGGTGTATTAATCGTATCGTGTTTCGCGCACTATCATTAGCAGAGACACGTCATTCAAAATTTTATTCAAAACATCAGAGTTGGCCATTTTCTCATTCATCATTAAAAATTCAACCTTGAGCAAACAGATCATTCTATGCATTTTGAACAAGAGGGCAAAGCAACTTCCTTACAACCTTTCAGCAAAAATCTAGAAGAGTCCCCTTTCTTTCTTTGCCAGTTCTTCTCCAAGGCTGTTTTCTTTTCTTCCGGTGCAACTCATTTCAAGCCAAATCCCTCGGTGAGTTCTTTTTCTAACATCCCATTTTCTGTTTTTTGTTTTTAAAGTCTAGGGTTAGTCGAAATATGGTCAGATTTACTGCCCAAAGTGAGGAGTTGGGCATGGATGAGGAACTCTTGCCCTTATTGACGGTGAGGAAGTTGGGGGATCACGAGTGAGGGAGAGTCCTGAGACAACTGTTCAAAGTAGGGAGGATTCGGAGGTGACTCCATCAGTAGCAATTGTTCAGGCAGGCAATGGCGTGTTCTTGAAGAAGAAGAAGATGACCGGCTGGTGGTCCACGGTGGTGGGTCGACTAAGGGTGATAGTGGAGAGGAAGGAGACTCCATCGGTTGAAATTGTTCAGGCAGGCAATGGCGTGATCTTGAAGAAGAAGAAGATGACTGGCTGGTGGTCCACGGCGGTGGGCCGACTAAGGGTGATAGTGGAGAGGAAGGAGAGGAGGAGTCCGACGGAGAGGATGAGATTCCTATTTATTCTATGTACCCTAACTTGCTGTCTCCATTGGAGTTGCTGAGAATCCAGTTCACTTACGGGACAGAGTTCGTCAAATTTAGGATCTTTCACTCCAACGATTATCAGCACATGTCCTCCAATTGATTAGCCATCCCTGTTTAGCACTTCAAGTTTGGACTCCGGCTTCCCATAAATCCTTTCTTGGCAGACATCCTCCTATTGCTGGAAGTTCAGCCCGCTCATCTTCACCCAAACTCCATCAGGGTGGTCGCTTACTTCACAATCCTTTGTCGTTGACTTGGAGTTGAACCGTCCATCTACTTGTTCTCTCTGTTTTATTACCCGGTGATGATGGTGAAGAACGTCATCTCCTTCAGGCTGCGATAGGTCCAAGTTCAGCTTTTTAACTCTCCACCCTAAAAGGTCGATTGGAGGGACAGATGGGTGATGGTGGAGAGCAACCTAGGGTTTCCTTTCATGCCAAACGTGAATAGGTTCACGGTGAAGAATTGGTTGAAGTCGAGAAAGGAACCCAACCCATCTCTGTTGGAAAGGATCTTTCTGGAGGCCGTGGAGAAGGAACTAGGCTTGAACCCAAAGAGCCAGAAAAAGGTCTTCTCCACTTGGCTCCATCTGGTGGAAGAAAGCCTGTATTGGGCAAGAATTGGGGCTCCGGATGAGAGGAGAAGACTGCTGTGAATGGATGACACTGAGGAGTTCCCATACTGGACACTCCATCCGGAAAGAAGCTTCTCTACGGAGTGTGAGAGCTGCCTAGGGAGAACTCAAGATCCGGAGTGTCATCCCAAGGGTAGATTTCAAGTTTAACTCTTTTATCTGGCTTCTGGAGTCCTAACCCTGGGAATATTTTCTTTCTTGCAGCCATGTCTTTGAGGTTAATTAGTGAGTCAAGGAAGGCAAGCCAACAAGCAAGGCAGAGCCACTTGTGCTCGCTCCCCACCAACCCTCCATCTGCCTTGTCCAAGGGCTCTGTGCCTAAGGGTCCCACTGGTCCTGGGCCTTAGCTCGTTGTGCCTGATGCTCTTGTCGCGGCCAAGGCATTATTCGAACTACTGCCACCTCCACCAAGCTCTCAGTGGACAAGGTGCCTGATTCGAGCATCGAAGTCTGCAATTCTTCTGGCGACTCTGTGGGGTCTGGCAACAAGAGGCCTTCCCTTTCTCTGAGGAAAGAGGACCCCCCTTCCAAGAGGCAGGAAACTGCCCCGTCTTCTGGAGGTAAATGCTTCATTTTCAGATAAACTCTTTAGGAGAATTCAACCACTTGGGCGCTTTAATTTAGTTTAATTTCTTGTTGTAGCTCTTCCTCTAACCGCCAAGAGCCCGTAATGCTCTTCATCCAAGGATCCCCCCTCGTGGCTACAACCAGACTTCACCATCCCCGTGTTGCCTCAGGATCTTAGGAACATAAAGAAGAAGATAGATAAGTCCACCCCTCCACTTACCGGTTGGACTTCAATCACCCCCTACTTCGTTGATACGTGGGGTTGGCGCCCGTCGCCTGAGCCGCACACCTTCACTCTTCAAGGACCTGCGACTCATGGGGCCTGAGGAGCTGAATAATCTCTGTGGCTTGCAAATTCCAGGGGTGACTGCTTAGCCGTTGTATGTTTTGGTTTATAAAACTCCAGCCAGCTTACGTTTTTTTTTTTAGCTTTGCACCACTATCGACCAGATGGTCTACTGGGTGGATAAGTCAAACCAGAACCGTAGCAACTCCCACAAAAACTTGGAGAGGGT
Organism: Marsdenia floribunda; assembly: GCA_035583425.1. Classification (NCBI taxonomy): domain Eukaryota; kingdom Viridiplantae; phylum Streptophyta; class Magnoliopsida; order Gentianales; family Apocynaceae; genus Marsdenia; species Marsdenia floribunda. The sequence goes on from JAXGGT010047096.1 coordinate 12,591, forward strand.
AGAACATGTTGAGGCCCAACTGCAGTTCGCTGAAGGCCGTGTTGCTGAGGCCGCCAAAGAGAAAGAAGATTTGGATGTCAAAGTGAAACGGCTGGAGGACTAATCCAACAAGTTGGTGATGGAGAAGGAGGGCCTACAAAAGGCGGTAGAGTCCTCCTCGCTGTAAACTGGGACCGTCGAGGCTCGGGTGAGGAAACTGGAGCAGGAGGTAGCCAGACTGCGGGCTGCCAATAAAGAGCTGCTGGGCAGCAAAGAGAAGGCAAAGGCCGAGCTGGAACGGTTGAGTTCGACCAGCCAGAAGGAGCTCATCATTCACGAGTTCCAAGCCTCCGCTGTGTATGATGAAGCAGTTTGGAAGAAGGCCAACGTCTTCTTGGAGCGGGGGCAGGCGTATATGGTGTGGCAGCTCTACAGACACTTCGAAGACAAGACCCCTCTCGTCCATGCCTTTAAGGGGTTCTTTGCAGACCCTGAGTTTTAAAGTAGGGTAGATTTCGTCCCATTTACTGATGAGGAACTACAAGAGATAAGGGAGATGGATGCAGAGAATAATCTTCCTGAGTGGACTCCGCCACCCAAGACAGCCCCCTGCTTCTGGGACTTGATGAAGGAGCCCTCCTTTCTTCCCGCAGTCGACCCCGCCACCGAGCCCGCCATCGTAAACACAGCCAATCCTGAAAGTGCTGAGGTGGTGGACCCCATTGTCGTCGTTACTCTTGCTTCCCAAATAACGAAACCTGGGACTTCTCTTCCTAATGGGGTGATCGACCGCATGGAGCCCCAGGCTTAATCCCTTTTTTTTTTTTTTTTGTAATAGCTTAGGGAATTTTGTAATAATGTAGGAAATATTATACACTTTATTAATGAAAATTCCAAGTATTTTAATTCACCCAATTTGTCATTTATTGCTTTCTCTTTACTAAGTTAATGAATTCTCATTGCATAATCATAGTTATATAATCACCAAAGTAAAGCAGCCCGAATGAACAAAAATTTGAACAACTTGTGTACTATATAAGCAAATTGTCATGTCCATAAAAAGTAAATTACATCCATCTGAAATTTTAGCTTAGTTCGGGTATCCCTTGAACATTTAAGCGTTAATCAAATGGTGCTTTATTTACCAGGACTGAAAAGAGTTAATATAAGGGTAGAGAGAATTACTGATAGAATTTTCTAAGGTGGTCGGAGTGCCAAGAATTGGGCAATAAGGTTCCGTCAACTCTAAACAGTTTATAAGTTCCATGTCTAACATCTTTTTCAACTCGATAAGGACCTTCCAATTCGGAGTGAGTTTATTAGCCTGTGCTTGTTATGAAGTAACCTCAATTTTCCTCAACACCCAATCCCCACATGAATCAGTCTCCGGGTGACTCTCTTATCATGTGAAGACTTTGTTTGTTGCTTGTAAACTTCTAGCCGGAGTCATACTGCCTTTCTCCTCTCCTCAAGTAGCTCAAGGTCAATCTTCTGGCTTGCGGTGTTTACTTCGTAACTAAACTCCGCCACCCGCTATGTGGCGAGTGCCACCTCGGATGGTGAGATTGCCTTCGATCCATATACAAGTGCATATGAGGTTTCACCAGTGGGGCCTCTAGACGAGATGCAGACTGCCCACAACATCTGTGGTAATTCTTCGATCCATTTATTTGATTTGCCTTCTAGATTCTTCTTTAGGGCGTTGAGGATGAGTTTGTTCGCGGCTTCTGCTTGCCCTTTCCTTGAAGGTGAGCCACGGAGGATTTCCAATGCCTTATATGGAAACGTTCGCACTCCAAAGTAAACTTTCTTGAGAACTGTGTTCCATGATCTGAAACGACTGCGCACAGCACTCCAAATCGGCATAGGATGTTATCATGGAAGAAACTCAGAAACTCAGGACATTATCTTCCGCAGGGCGAACTAGCAGCTTAACTTCTATCTACTTTAAGAAGTAATGAACAACAACAACCAGGTATTCAAATCCGCCCTTCCCTTTTGGGAATTTGCCCATTAGATCCATGCTCCACATATCGAATGGCCAAGTCGGTACAATGGGGGTTTGTTCAATCGAAGGCTGTCTGGGGATGTCGGAGTATAATTGGCAGCTGAGGCATTTTTGGCTCAGGCCTCAGCATCCCTTCAAAGTGTCGACCAATAGTACCCTTAAAGGATAACTCTCTGTGCGAGAGACTGCCTGCTGGGGTGACCTCCGTAGACTCCTTCATGCAGCTCGAACAATAAGTCTTGGGTCGACTCTGGCGGCATACAACGCAAGACCGGCTTCGAAAACGACCTCCGGTAAAGGAGGTCCCCTATAATGATATATCATGCTAATTGCTTGCAAATTTTCTTCACTTTAGCTGGGTCATCCGGCAATTTCTAATGTTCGATGTATTCTCGAAGCTCGTCCATCCAACTCTTTGGGAAATCGTCGATTTGCATGAGACTTACGTCTCCTCTATTGATGCCCCCTCTTGCACTTCGATCACAATCCCTTCACTGTTGGGTGATTCTCTAGAGGCGAGTTTTGCCAAAAGATCAGCTCATGTGTTGTGCTCTCTTCCAATGGCCTCGATGGCAAAGAAATCTAACCCGGATACTCCCTTCTGTGCCAAATGCACGTATTTAGTTAAATTGTTCTAGTTAACGCTAAATTCTCCGGTCATTTACCTCACCACCATTTGGGAATCATTGAAGGCCTTTATAGAACTGATAGCTGTCGGCTTGGCCCAACGGAGTCCGAAAAGGAAGGCTTCATACTCTACCTCTTTGTTAGTCAGTTGGAACTTGAATCGAACACTTCGCTCCAAGGCCTGGGTGCCCTCCAGAGATTAGAGGAGGATACTGGTTTTAGAATTGACCGCCTCATTAGTATGCATAATCCACGCTTCTTCAGGGGCTTCGAGAGTCAGCCCCTTGTTCTCTTTGGCCACCCTTTCAGGTGACCTTTCTGAGAAGGAGGACTCCACGAGAAAGTCGGCTAATACTTGACCTTTGATGGCCTTCCGCGGTATGAAGTTCACTTCATCCCCACTACGCTCGACGGACCACTTGAGTAGCCTCCCAGATTGGTCCATTTTGTGAAATATTTGGTGGTGTGGGGAGTCAGTGTATATATTAATAGTGTGGGATTCAAAATAAACTCAGAGTTTTCGAGCTGCTACAATAAGAGAGTAAGCCAACTTTTCAATATTAGGGTACCTGGATTTAGACCCATTAAGAACTTTGCTCATATAGTACACTGGTAGTTGCCTTTTGTCTACTTCCCTAACTAAGGCGGCGGCTATGGCTAGGTCCACAGTCGCTAGATACAAGAAAAGAGGCTCTCCCACTTGGGAGGCACTCAACAGGGGAATTTGGCTTAAATAAGTCTTCAGGTTTTCAAAGGCGGCTTCGCACTCCGGGCCCCACTGCACCTGCTTGGTGGCTCCTTTCAGTGCCTTAAAAAATGGCAGGCACCTTTTGACTGATTTTGACACAAATCTTCCCAATGCCGCTATGCACCCGTTGAGCCGTTGCAGATCCTTGATGCACCTTGGAGGTTTTATGTTGAGCAAGGCAGTGATCTTCTCAAGATTTGCCTTGATTCCTCTCTCTGTGACCATGAAACCGAGAAATTTTCCTAACTTCACCCCGAAGGCGTATTTAATGAGATTGAGCTTCAGGCCGAAATCGTCCATGGTATCGAGGGTTTCCAATAAGTCGGCGAGGTGAGGGACGCCGGCTTTTGCCTTCATCACCGTTGACATATGCCTTGATATTTCGGCCGACCTGCTTCTAGAACATGCGATTCACCATCCTTTGATACGTCGCCCCCACATTTTTCAACTCGAAGGGCATGACTTTATAGCAATAGATACCCCCGGCTGCTCGGAAGGAGGAGTGAACTTGATTTTCTTCGTACAGCTTTATCTGGTGGTAGCTAGAGAAAGCATCCAAAAAACTCATTGAAGAGTACCCCGACGTGAAATCGACCAGGGTATCGATTTTGGGGAGTGGATAACAATCTTTGGGGCAGGCTTTATTCAGGTCGGTGAAGTCCACGCACATTCTCCACTTCTCGTTTTGCTTCTTCACCATAACCACGTTTGCGAGCCACGTTAGGTATTTCACTTCTTGGATGATCCCAGCCACGAGGAGCTTGGCGACCTTCTCTTTTATAGCTTGCTCCTTCTCTTCGCTAAATCGTCAGGGCTTCTGTTGCACTGGCCTATACTTCGGACCAATGTTTAATCGGTGCTTTGTGACGTCCCTTGCGTGGCCAAACATGTCCACCATGCTCCAGGAAAAAGTTGATCTCCTCTTTTTGAGAAACGCTATGATATCCTCTTTTTCGACTTGGGGAAGATCGGCCCCTACTTTCACCTTCTATTCGGGGTGGTCCTCATGAACAACAATCTCCTCATACTCTGGTGGCTCGATCGGAGTGCGTACTTCAAGGTCTTGTCGGACTGAGGTCATGCCAGAGATCACACTAACTTGCATGGGCTCGGTGGCCACTTCGCTACACTTTTATTTTCTGTTTCTCATTAGAAAGTCCAAAAGAGGGCGGGTGTTACTGCAGACACAGCCGATCCCTCCTTTCATGGGGAATATCACCAGTTCGTGGGCTATTGAAACCACCGCTTTGAATGCGGCCAGTGACGGAGCGCCTAGTATGGCATTGTAGGAGGAATCGATGTCCACCACAAAGAATTCGACCTCCCTACTTTGCGAGACCACTCAACTACCAAGGGTGAGTGTACGGGTCACCGTCCCCTTGACGAGAACTTTGTGGTTGATGAAGCTCTCTAGTCTTGTGGAATCCGGCTAAAGCTGATAGCCATTGAGTCTCATTTCCTTGAAATACTGATAATATAGAATATCCTTCGATGTTCTTGTATTCGCCAATATTCTCTTCACTAGGCAGTTGTCGATGCCAAGTGTTGTCAGAGAGGCCTCAATGATGACCGGGTTGCGGTGCGCTTCCGTTGTGGGCGCCAGCTCGGAACGCGTGAAAGTTATGTTCTCTCCACTACTGAGGACCTCAGGGGTGGAGTAAATGGAGCGGAGTGAGTGGATTTGCCTCTTCAGTTGTGAGATTGAAGGGGTTTCTGTCATAATGACTTCAATCACTCTCTCCCCGCTTTCTCTTCAGCCCCTGGGTTCCTCAGTTCTCCTCGGGTGACTATCAGCCTTATACTCTGACAGGTAGCTATCCTGGAGTAGGCGTTCAATGTCTCTGCGTAGTTGTATACAATTTTTCATCGGACGGCCATGATCCCAGTGGAAAGCGCAGAACTTGGTCCCATCCCGGGTCTTGTTCTAGTCTAAGGGGGAGGGATCCTTCACCCTGTGTCTTTCCTTCAGCAGAGAGATGAGACTCCCTAGTGACATTGAGAGGAGTGAAGGTTTCCTCTCCTTTTTTTCCCTTCCCCTTTTTATCTTTCTTCTTGTCGCCCTTGGAGGGAGATCACTGATGTCCACCTCTGGATTCGTGATTGTTCCTCCTAAAGCTACCAGGTGCGGAGGTGGACGTACCCTCAGCCAGGGCCACTTTCTTGGCAACATCAAACATTTCTCCTAGCGTGTGTGGCTTCCGAATCTGGAGCTCTGTATACAGGGCAGTAGATCTGAAGCCTCCTTCAAAACACGTGAAGACGGTGTCCTCACGAAGACCTCTATTTCATCATAGACCTTCTTAAAGTGGTTCAAATAAGACAGCAATGATTCCCCTTCACGTTGTTTCGCATTGGCGAGGTCCCCGCAGGGTTTAGGTATCACCCCTATAGTGCTGAAATTATCCAGAAAGGACTTCTCCATTGCAGCCCAGGAGTCAATAGAGTTTGACTTCAGCGAGGTGTACCACGAGAGGGCTTTGTCAACCAGTGTGCTAGGGAAGGCCCGACAGAGCATAGCTTTGTCATTAGTAATAAGCCCCGTATGTGCTCTTGGGGCCTCGCCTAGCCCAAGTATAGGGCGAACTAAGGCAACTTCAGGGAGGGGTTTGGCAGTACATCTCTAATCCACCTTGTGAACGGGCCTATCTTGATGCCCCGTGATTTAGTTGTGACCTGCTTCATCCTCGGTGGCGAGGGCAACGTTCTCGACCTTTTGGAGTCAGATCTTAGCGTCATCGCAGGCCGAGCTCGAGGACGGGATGAATGGTGAGATTCACCAACTTCACTCCTGATGTGGTGTGTTCGCTACCTCTTGGACTAAGCGGCACTATGCGACCGGCCAAAGCTCTCACTTGAGCTTCCGTATGTGTGTGAGATGTCCCACGTGAAGCCCTAGGAGCGTGGGTAGCTTGAACAGTCTCTGCGGCGGGCACAGGTAGTAGTAGGACCTTCCCAATCACTGCTATTCACCTGCTTAATGCTGCCCATTTTGCCCATGCTTCATTCTATTTTTTGAGCTATTCCATTCCTTGTTCTAGGGGCTCCAAATAGCCCCTTACAAGCTCAACATTCGCTTGGCTTCTCTGCCAGTTCAGTCTTTCCCTTAAATCTTCTGATGGGCGCCCTAATCGCTCAGTGGCTAGTCTCTTGTGAGCGGAGGGTCCTACCGACTGAGTAGGTTTAGACCTTGGCCAAGAGGACGATGCTGCCGGTCGAGACGTAGGTTTTGCTGGCGTTTACAAAACAGGCTCCTTTAACCTTTGCCCCGCAGAAGTTCTTAAGTGCCCTTTCGATGTCATATTTTTGAAGTTCTTGTAGATGACAGTGTGTTTGTGGATTAAAAGGGAAGTGCGATTCAAAGAAAAAAGAAGAGCTTTCCCAGTAATAGAACCAACTAATCGGGAATCAACTTCTCTAAGTGCTGAGTAGGATGAAATGTGACACTTCCTCAAGTTTGGTCACCTACAAGAAAAGTCAATGGTCGGAGAGGGACTCCGGCGGTGACCCTCCAATGGTAAAGTCAGTTAGGATTCTCAGATATTCAAGTATCAAAGTATATCAAAGATCGCAGATTACCAGAATCGAATCCCTCTTCAAGTTGACATTACCGTTATTTTATAGATATGTGTGCCGCAATAAGGAGAGGACACCTGTCAAGGAAGTACACACATGCACTGTGCGTGGCTGACAAGGGGCTTACTTCCCTTATATCGGTGTCAGAGAGCATTAATTGCTTATACTGGGTCAGATAGTGATATTCGGAGTGAAGTGTTGGCGATGAAGCCGGCTATCAACCCGTCCCGTAGTGGGACAGGCTTTTGTCCGTCTAGAGGACTCAATGACTTCTGGACTACGTTCTGCCAGGCGGGCTCCCAACGGATGCCACCTGGCCAGCCTATCCGAACTGGCAGACTTGTCACTATGTCATACTTTTTTTTTTTTTTTTTTTTGAAAGAATGCAAAAATGTATTACTTTCAAAAGTGGGATATACAAACAGGCTTGTCTCGTGCGAACTAGAAGACAGGCCTGAAGCTCGTGGGAGACAAAGCTGTGAATCAAAACGTACAATAATGCCAAAGAGGCATACGAAGAAACTAGTACAGCTTAGCAAAGTGGACGACCCGCAAAACATGAAACTTTATCCGTGCAAGGAGAACATCTGAATCAATAGTGGCATTATCGAAATGCAGCATTACGAGCTGCCCAAATGAAGTAGATGGTAGCTGCAATAATGAGGTAGCGAATGTGGCCAAGAACACCCGAGGAACAGCGATTATGGGCCAGCCAATTGATCATTCGTTCCAGCGAAAGGAACCGACGAGGAAAGGGCAGCCAGTCCCGGATGGTAGTCCAGATGTACCAAGTAACTGGACAAACAAAAAATAGATGGTTGTGGGATTCCGGAGATGAGGAACATAATGGACATAAGGATCCCCGATCAAGAAAAGTGGCCCAATCCAGCGTAAGCAATCTATCGTGCATGGCCAGCCAAGAAATGAATGCCCACCGTGGGAAAGTGGTAGAGCGCCAAATGACCGAACACCAATGAACACGGGGAGATGACGGAAGAAGGTACTGATAAACCTGAGTGGCACGAAGGTGGGAGCCGACGGCCCAAGTGTTCATGAGATCAATAACAGCGGGAATGCTCCCCACCCGCAAACGGATAGAATCACGGATATCACATAAGCGCTTGAATAATATGGAGGCCTTAGGAGCTGGCTGCACCTCCCACACCGAAGAACCTCTCAAGTAAACACTGCTCACCCACCTGATCCATAGAGAGTTCTTCTCATGATGTATGTTCCAAAGGACTTGGCAAAGGAGAGCAGAGTTCCAAGTCTTTAAACAGTGGAGGCCAAGACCTCCAGTCTTTCGAGGTCGACAAATAGAACGCCAAGCAATACGGGGCTTGAAGTGTACATCCTCTGGCTTACCCCAAAGAAAAGCCCGACACAGAGCATCAATGCGAGAAATAACAGATTGGGGCAGAGGAAAGATAGACATCCAAAACCCAACGATGCCTCTAACTGTGGCACGGATAAGTTCAATGCGGTCCGCATATGATAAGGAACGTTGGTTCTAGCCCCGGATGAGGGAATGGAGCTGCTCAAAAAGTGGGGCATAATGACAGACGTTAAGTCGTGATGATAATAGGGGAACCCCTAAATAACGAAAGGGGAAGGACCCCAGGGTAAAACCAGTATAGTGTAGAAGGGAATCGGCTAAGAAGATAGCCGATTTATGCTGGTTGACAGCAAGGCCGGAGACCGCTTGAAAATGAGAAAGACAATCCATGAGTACCCGGATAGAATGGCGATCACCGCGTGAGAAGAGCATGAGATCATTGGTGAAAGCCAAATGAGTAATCTTAAGAGCTTGGCAGGCAGGATGAAAGTTAAATTCCCTGAGCGGTGCCTGGACGGTGACAAAACGCGAGAAATATTTGAGGCAAAGAACAAAGAGGTACGGGGATAATGGATCCCCCTGCCGAAGGCCACGCTGTCCTTTAAAGAAACCAAAGACCGAGCCATTAACAAGAACACTGAAAGAATGAGTAGAGAGACACTCCATAATCCACCCGACAAAGCGAAGGGGAAATCCAAGTGTAGAGAGGACCCAACGAAGAAAGTCCCAATTGACCAAATCATACGCTTTATGCAAATCTACCTTGAGCATGCAGCGGGGGGAAATGCGTTTCCACATATATTTTCGAAGTAGTTCTTGGACAAGAAAAATGTTTTCAATCATAAGTCGATTGCCCAAGAAAGCAGCCTGTTGCGGTCCAATAAGACACTCCAAAACCGGGGCAAGTCGGTTAGCCAATAATTTGGAAATAATCTTATAGAGAACATTGCAACAAGAAATGGGGCGGAAATCCCCTACCCGAGAGGCAGATTCAGTCTTCGGGATCAGGGCAATATTCGTATGATTAAGTTGCTTGAGTAGCCGACCCGAACGAAAGAATTCCTGCACAGTGGTGAAGACATCCAGACCCAAGCATGGCCAAGCAACTTTTAAAAATTTTGCATTGAAACCATCAGGCCCTGGTGCCTTATCATCACCAAAAGAGGAAACCGTCTGCACAACATCAGAACTGGTAACAAGGGCCAGTAAGTGCTCAAAGCAAGAAGGATCCACCCGAGGGCCTGAAGTACAAACAACAAACGATGCAGGGTCCACCGGGGAGGAAGTGCCAAGAAGAGATGAGAAGTGGGCAACAAAAAGTTCTCCCATCTCGGCTAGGGAAGTAGTACGAGTACCATCAACTTTGAGAAGAGAGGGAAGGAAACGCCGACGGCAGTTCTTGCTGATGACATTATGGAAAAAGCTAGAACCCTGATAAGCTTCAAGCACAAAACAACATTTCGCAAGCTGAGAAAGATGGGACAATTCCAATTGACGAAGCCACAAAATGCAGGAACGAAGGGAAGCCGCGGAAGCCAAAAGAGCAGAGTCCTGTGGGCGGCTTTGAAGAGAAACGAGCACAGAATTATAAGAACCCTCAGCAGATGCCAGTCTAGAGGGAAGATGGGAGCAATGTTCCTTGAAGAGGGCTTTAAGAGGACCCTTCAGGCCTTTGAGCCGTTTGCATAGACGATACGCATGAGTGCCAAAAACCGAAGAGACCCATCGAGCAGAAATACAGGGAAGAAAGACCGGAAGCTCAGCAATAGCATTACAAAACCGAAAGGAGGTGCGGCCACAGCGGGGGGTGGCAGTCAGCGATATAAGCAAGTAGGCATGATCAGAGACAGGCCGAAAATCAGAAATATAGACTGATGCCTGTGGGAAGGCCGAGAACCACAACGGATTGGCCAACGCCCTGTCTAACCGCGACCAAACCCGAGAATTAGTCCAGGTATATGGTCCCCTCGTAGTAGGCAGGTCATCCAAACAAAGGGCATCACAACAACGATTAAAGTCCTGACTTTCGTAAGCTGTAACTGAAGCCCCATGAAGCTTGTCAACGGGACGAATAATACTGTTAAAATCACCCGCTAAAAGCCAAGGAGTCGGGAGCGAATGACCAAAGGCAAGGAGATCGGCCCATAACGCCCAACAAGTGGCAATAGAATGCAGCCCATAGACAAAAGAAACAACGAACGAGGCATGAGAAATCTTGCAAGTAAGGGTGCAATTCAACACTTGAGACTATGTGAAGTCATGGTATACCAAAGGTCCTGAAGGCAAGAGGAATCTTGATGCACTGCTGATTCTTTGATTTTTCTTTTAAATTATTAGGGTTCCATTTTTTATGGATCAATTTCTGACCGTATAGAAGTAATGGTTCTTACCAAAAACAAGAGAACTAATGTTTGTTTTTCTCTCTCTTTTTCAAAAAAAAAAAAAAAAGAAGTATATATATTATATATATATATATATGTGTGTGTGTGTTTCTTCTTAATTTATATGTGAATAATTAGTGAATTTAGTTCTTAAAGTATTTCTTTTACGACTTTCATCTCTATTAGTTTAATTTTATAAAAGAGTACAAAAATAGAGAAACAATGTAAGAGTTTAATGGTGTAACTCTCTTTATTTAGATATTTTCACCTAACTTATCGACTCATATCAGGGATGATCTTGTGCTACAATCCGATCATGTATTGTAATCTTGGGGTCTCCCTTAACTAATTCCTCCTAAAGTAGTCAATAAAGATATCGGACTATTAAAAGAGTACTAGAATTAGGGATGACAATTAAAATTGTACCCAATAAAAAATTACGTCTTCATCTTGTTTTAACTTGAAAAAAACTCCAATTTGATCGGATTCTTGAATAAGAATAATGATTCTCCCAAAAACTAAAATTGAAGATAAGATGGTATTCTCCTCGATCGCCCTTCCGTCCCATCCTCATCTCCACTCCCTATATATATATATATATATATATATATATATATATTAAAATATAAAATTATAACAATTATAGAACAGATATATGGATTGAAGAATTATTTGGTAAACCCAAATAATAAAATAAGAATTAAATAGTATAAAATATTTAAACAAGGACCAAAGTTAGAGAATTTTTAATAAAATAGAGATTAAATTGATAATCTTCCCACTTAAATATAAAGGAGTACCTTAATTAATTCGCATTGCTCATGCATATCCTCTCCACCAATCTAAAAGTGCACCTCAAGTTGGAAAAAAATTTTATTTTTTGACAGTTTAACTCAATTGATAACAGTCACGTTTATAATTCAAGAAGTTATAAATTTTAATCACATTAGAGACAAATTAACAAGTCTTTAAAATAAATAAAGAAATAACTAAATTGAATCTTTTAAACGCTCTATAACGTACTTTTGAAATGCCTTAAAGCCAAAAATTTTTATTATTTTCTATGTGGGGCTATTCACAGCTTTAAAAAGAAAAAAAGAAAAAAAGAAAGAGAGAGGCCTATTATTAAAATAATAATAAATCTCTAAATTCATATTTTATCTTCTATTAAAGTTTAATGTTTTATCAATATTCTTTAAGGAGTAAATAGGTGGATATAATCTACAACTTTTTTAGTTTTGATAAAATCAGTTCTTTTTGTTTTTTTCTCTCTTTCTTTTTAAAAAATAGTAAAATTTTGTACTATTCTTAAAATTATTAAAAAAATTTTAAACATGTTAAAAAATGTTTAATACATATATAGGTAAACCTTTCAAAAAGACAAAAAAAAAAAGTTTTCAATTTTATTCTTGGAACCTCAAGGCATAGGTGAGTTGGTAAAGTGCTCTCCTAGCTTAAGTGAGGTCGCAGGATCGAAACCGCACTTATGTATGCAGTCGTTTAAAAACTTGAGGCTAGAGGTTACCTTCCGCAAATGACCTACCCGACTCAAGCAGAAATTAGTCAGAATGTGGACATAGTTTAAAGGTGCTGCCCATAGTTAGGACCCATTCAGGACACCTTGTGCACTAAGCAAAAAAAAAAAAAAAAAAAAAAAAAAAAATTATTCTTGGAGAGAAATTCTTAGAAAGATGAGAGAGAGGGGAAAGAAAGTATCACAATTTCAGAAATGGTTGCATTTAGATTTTGTAATTGGACACTTAATTTAGTAATAATTACTAATTGGAAATACTTAGTTCATTTTTTTTACTTATCCCTTAAAAAATACAGAATTAAAGGTATTTTTTAAATAAAAAGATTAAATTTTTTGAAAATTTATATAATTCTATAAATAATTAATGACTATTATTTATTAATGGTCATTTTAGTTGCTCAACTATTTTTAATAGTCAATTTTGTATTTTTTTCTCTATTTTTTATTATTTTTTATCTTCGAATTTAAAACGTTTAAACAAATTGATTTTTTCACTTATCTTAATAGATAAAATATATAAATGAAGATTTATTACTTTAGTAGAAGGTAAAATAGTCATTTAATTATAAAATAACCTTAAAATTAGAAGCTCAGTATTTTTTTTCTTAATGGTAAAGTTTTGGTTTCTAATGTTTACCTTTAGTGCGTTAGTCCCTTTTCTTTATATATATATATATATATATATATATATAGTAGGTTATTAATGTATAATGGGCATGTGTATTTGGGCCATTTTTTTACAAAATTCATTATTTGAACAAGTTAATTTTGTGAAGAAAAAATGACTAAATGCACTTGTACATTATACATTTATAATTTACTAAATAAAAAAAAGAAAAAAAAAATATACCAACTGTACTAATAATTAAAAGATTGGGGACTTGGTAATAACAGCCCACTTGCATGGCAAGCCCATGATAAACCCAATTATCATTTTTTTTTTTTCAATAAACATTTATGGTTTCAAAAAAAATAAATAAATAAATAAATATTTACGTTGACAAAAGCCCAGAAATAAATTGAGACCCAAATTCAATTATAAGCCCAAGAAGTACAAACAAGAATATTTTGGTATTTATAAGGAGATAATATATTTTTCCCACATTGTATTTCTATACACTTTTTCTTCCAATATCAATATTTTTATATATGTACTTGTATAAGAAAAATGTATGTTGACTTTTTTTTTTTTTTGGTAAGTGAGATTTCATTAATAAAGATAAAATATTGCACAAATGAATGATTTAAATCATTCACGATAATAGAGTAAAACACCAATCTAAAAAATTTAGGTAGAGAGAAAAGACTCAACCTAATAAATTTAGGTAAGTAAAAACTAGACAACACAGACACAACAAGATAGCAATACAACAACAATGTCAACATCACAAACAAACAACAACAAAGAACAAAAAATGCAAAAATAAAAGACATCCTATTTAAATCTTCAAGACTCCAGCCATCAACTGTGGATTTCAACTGCAAAATAGGCTCGATTTCATACTCTTTCGTGAGCGACCAACTAATCAATCCTATACATGGCAGAAACATCAAAGAAAGTCCAGGAAAAAGACAAAACTCAAACAAGAGGCCCGGATCTAAAATGGGTTAAATAGATTTTTCTTAAAAAAGAAAAAAAGAGTTCTGAAAGATCAGAACAAATATGCGTAAAGAAGACACAAAAGATGGTAGAATTTTAAAGATAGTATATAAAATGAAAAATATAGCAAAAAACTACTAATAAAAGACAATAAATAAAAGAAAAACAGTAGAAACGAGATCTCCGACCAAGAAAGACACTCCAGCCGAGCTGGAGTTCCTCTCTTGGCCGGGAGAAAGAAGAGGAAGAAGGGGGGCGGCAACTGCAAGGGAGGAAGAGAGAAGAAGGAGAGAATTAGGGTTGTAGAGAGAGAAACGTAAATGTATGTTGACTTAGACTGTCAAATTTTGATTATTTATTTTGATTTTTTTTTTAATCTATTGCTGACTTAAATAAGTATCGGAGGAGTTTTAAGGACCAAATCTATCAATTTTTCCTTTTTTTTTTTCCAAAATATTATTTATTTATTATTTAAATGTGAAATTTTATTTGTGTGCTTGTGCATATTATATAACTAATTTATGACTCTTTTTTTTTTTTTGCTTTAAAATATTTACTATAAAATTAATTTATAGAAATATTTGAGAACTAAAATAGACATTAATCCTTTCTAAAATAATATTACACTACAAAATTGACCCTTTTTACGATCCAAAAAAATATGACGATTGTGCAATTTTGCCTGATAACTTTAAATGGCTACTAGCGGAAAGCTGTCATTTTTTGCCACAATACGACATTTTCCAAATTGTTTTATATAGCTAGAAATTAAATAATTATGATTTATTATTAATAGTCGATCATATATATATCTATAGAGAGAGAAAAATATAATATGCTTTTTTTTTTTTTTTTTTGGAGAAATGGATTTGTATATTAGGATAAACCCGTGCTGCAAACAGAAGGTGTCGATCCTGCAACCATTTGGTATGCAAGAGAGCACTTTGCCACTAGGCCATCAAACTCTTGACAGAACAGAATGCTATTTTGCCGAATATGTTGAATCGTTTTTTGCTTAGTGCACGAGGTGTCCTGAATGCATATCAACTATAACATATTGAATCATTGGGCATATGGAAAAGGATACACATGGGCAGAGGAACATAATTTTCAACTTATTGGTAAGTTTGTCTTTGAGAGGAAATCCTTTTTTCTCCACATGGTGCTATAGCTGATGGAATTAGGCAGGATATCCCTAGAAATGAATTCAATTCAATAGAGAACCATAGATAGTAATGGTATTATTACACACAAACTTCCAAAGTTAGGTTTATTACTATTCACAAGAAATTTAATGATGGGAATGTTTTTCATATAAGTGATGTTATATGTAACGAATTACATGGCACATAAACTGAATCACATGCCCCTAGAATTCTAATATTTTTTTAAAATTTTTGAAAAGAGATAATTATATTTACTGCCATTATGTTCAATTTATGAATTTAATTTAAAAATAAAAAAATAAAAAATCAACTTGATCCTATTTTATTAAAAATTCTATAGTTTAATCCTCATTTTAATCTTCAAACTCATAGAATAATCTTTCGGTCTATACCGTTATATTTTTCGAAAAATAGATCATGTAAAAATTAGGTGGCCAATTTTGGAAGCAAAGCAGGGTTTTCATTTTCATTTTCTCCTTTAAATACAATGGTAATGTCCAAAAATTATTTCTAAAATTAGGGTTTGGTGCCACAAAGGAGTGATCCAACATATGGTACCACATGTTCCACCACTTTTTCATTCATTTCCAAACTTTTTTTCCTTCTCTAAAATTGGTAATACGTAATTTTCACATAATCTATTTTAATTAAAAAAAAAAAAATTATATGGATGGGAGGAAAATGAGTATTAGTTGGTATAAACTTTCTAAAATAGAGAATATGGGTGTATTAGAATAGGAATTTTTTTTTTTTTTTTTTTTTTTTGAGTTTGTTCTTTTTTTTTCAAGTTGAGTTGAGTGAATTACGAAAAACGATGAGTGACATGTGAAGAAATTGTCTAGTAAGTAGGAGCAAAATATTATATTTTATTAAGTGTTATAATGATATTATTATTGGAATTTTTATATTTATATATATTTATTTAATATATCTTATTTTTTATTATTTTTTTTTGCTAAGTGGGAGATATGAACAGTAACGTATCAGGAGGTGGTGTTAAAACAATTACACTTCATTTTTTTTTTTTTCAATTTGAGTGAAAAACTAAAAAAAAAAAAAAAAAAAAAAAAGCTTCAATCCAAAAGGAGCCTAAATTATATAATTTTTAATAAAAATATGAATTAAATTAATTAATTCTTCTACTCAAATATAAAAGAGTACCTTGATTAATTTGAACTGTTCATACGTATTATATTTTCCAATCTAAAATGCACCCTTAGACACGTTACACTAGTTATAACGTGCTTTTCAAATGCGTTAATATAAAAAAAAAAAAAAAAAAAAAAAAAAAAAAAAAAAAAAAATCTATTATTTTTTATTTGGGACTACTCAAGGCAACCTATTAGCTTTTAAAAAAAAAAAAAAATCTAAATTTATATTGTATCATCTATTATTGATTAGTGTTTATCGATATTGTTTGAGGGTTAAAAGTGAATTATGTATATAATTATATATAGGCCAACATTTCAAAAAAAAAAAAGTAAAAAAAAAAAAACCAAAAAACAGACACAGAGAGAAAAATAAAATACTTATATAAATTTATAAAGATTAATTAGTGAATATTATTTATTAATAACCATTTTAATTTTTTATTTTTATTTTATATTCGAATTGAAGATGTTCGGACAAATCAATTTTTTCACTTGTTATAATAGGTAAAATACATATATGAAGATTTATTACATTATTTAGTGAAAGATAAACATATCATTCAACTACAAAATAATATTAAAATTAGAAATCTATTTGTTTTTAACAATTTTTCTCCTTTGAAAACATCATTTATTTAGGGTGTGTTTGGATTTCCACTACATTACAAAAAAAATTGTGTTTTTGAGACAAACTTTCATTCAAATCAAATTTTGTCTGTAATTTTTTTTTTTAATTGAATTTTATGTTGGAAAAGTGTGAGTTAAATATATAAGTTTTATAGGTGTAATGATTGTGTATGTAAGAGAATGTTTGTTTTGGAAAAAAATGTGTAAGAGTGATTTTATTAATAATATATATTTTTTAAATAAGGTGGGTCCACAAATTTTATAGGTATGTTTTATAGGTGTGTTTTAGAGAGACAAACTTATTTTGGAAAAAAATAATGTTCAAATGTGTCGAGTTATTGGGGGACAAAAAAACTTCACTTAACTTTAGTTGAGTGAAAATCCAAACACACCCTTATTATTTAAATTTGAAATTATATTTTTATCCATGACATGACTAATTTTTTTGCTTAAAAAAAATGGCTAAAAATTCTTTGATAATGATATTGTAGCAAAAGAATTCTCTTATTTTGCAAAAACTAGAGGATGTGGATCTCCCGGAGTCCATAGAAGCTCCAATACTTAAATCAAATAACTATTCAATGCGAAAGCTACAAAAAAAAAAATAAATAAATAATGAAAGCAATATATTTTTGGTGGAGAATACATTATTCTTTTTTATGTGTGAATACCAAAATATTTATTTTGATATTCTAACGTGGGACAAGAATATAATTATTTTAGAATTCTAATGTGGGATAAAGCATATTTACTTATGTATCGAGTAACACATAAAATGTTTAATAAATTTAATAGTTAAATTATCTAATTATATAATTGAATGATTATAATTTATTACTAATGATCGATATATATATATATACAAGTATTTGATCAATTAATGTCAAATATCAAATTAACTCAACATTTAAATAATTATCTTATGATTATGCATTTATATAATTTTTTTTTTTCAAAATATATAAAATCTTACTTTAACAATTAGTTACGAAACAAATTTGTCATTTTGAAAAATGTGACGCTTGCCGGGTTCGATGATGTAGATTTTGGGTGGGGTAAACCTGTCTACGGTGGCCCTGCTAAGGGCGGAGTCGGTGCTATCCCCGGAGTGGCGAGCTTTTACATACCGTTTGTTAACAGCAGGGTGAAAAAGGAATGGTTGTCCCGATTTGCTTGCCGGCTTCTGCCATGGAAAGATTTGTGAATGAGCTTCACCATATTTCGAAGTCCAATGACCAATCCATCTACCCGACTACATCCATGCCTATCTTATCTGCATTATGAGACTAATTAGCCATAAAGAAATATCGTTCCAACAAAATTAAAAAAGAAAAAAATCATAGTTCTAAGTGTTGGATTTATTTAAATAAATCATGTGGGCTTATGTGTCAATTGTGGATTTATAAGCCTATCATATTTAATTAGGCTCAACTAAAGTGATCTAATAAGGTTTAATGGGCTTATATGCATCAAAGATAAGTATGGGCCCACTTATGTAGAAACCCTAATCCTAGTTTGTGATGGGCTGACTAGGGTTATTATTATTATAAATAAGAGGTTATGGTCCCCGAGAAAATATCGAGAGTTTTCTATTCTATACACAGGAATTCGAGATCTACATCTTTCAAGGAGATTCAAGAAATTGACTAAAGAATTCCTAAATTAAATTAGGTACGTTTCCGCAAACTTATTTATCTATTGATTCTCAATAATCTGACATAATAGTTCTTGGAATTGATCTAAAGAATAAATTATAATATCTATATTATTCCAACAAGTGGTATCAGAGCCAATTTATGTTGGGTTATTGAGAAATCAAATTATATATTTTATTTGGGGTTAAAGATGAAAACTTTTTTAATTTTTGA
The DNA here is from genome assembly GCA_035583425.1 of Marsdenia floribunda. Lineage (NCBI taxonomy): Eukaryota > Viridiplantae > Streptophyta > Magnoliopsida > Gentianales > Apocynaceae > Marsdenia > Marsdenia floribunda. The sequence goes on from JAXGGT010047096.1 coordinate 31,189, forward strand.
TTTAATTGCATAAATAAATAAATAAATAAAACGGAATCATGCACTTCCGTTTTTTGATTGAAATTCCTTTCCTTTATCATAAATATATAAAAGTTAATTGAGGTGATTTGTTTGGATTGATTGTATATTTTTTTTTTTTTTTGGTGAATGGATATCTATTCATTATCATTATCCTCAGTGACAGGATCAGAACAAAATACAGAGGTACCTCCTCTATCGCACCAGGCAGAGGGTGGGAGGAGTTCTGGTTCAATGAAACCACAAAAAGATTGTCTAGAAGCCCATTTGGCAATGTTATGTGCACAAAAATTACTTTCACGATAGATATGATGAATACTCCAGTGGCAGTGCTGTTTGAGTAGCTTTCTGCCTTTTTCAATGTTGCCTTTGGCTCTCCATTCTTCAAAATCTGTGAGACCATGCAGAGCCATGACCACATTAAAGGCATCTCCCTCAAATGAGACCAGTTGTAGGGGTAGGTTATCTGCTATTTCCAATGTGTGGACAGCAGCCTCCATTTCAGCACAGTATGCGTTGTGGGAAGTAGTGTGCTTGACCCATGCTCCAGCAATGATTCCCTCGGTATTTCTCAGTACTACCGCTATGGTAGTAATGCCATTCTCAAAGGATGCATCAAAGTTGATTTTCTGTGCCCCCCTACGAGGAGGTTCCCATCCAAAGTTCTGGGCATGGGTTCTATTAGCTGCTTTTCTCTGCAATTTGAGTTGGCTATGATGCCAGTATTTCTGATAGCTTTTATTGATATGCTCAGATACCTCCTGCCAGTTAGATTGTTGCGCTCCTCTCCAGAGATTATTGCGAATCAACCAGAGGTGCTCCGTTGCTACTACAAAAAAATTCAGCATCTTCAGTTTTTCATATTCAGACAGAGGGAACAGGTTGCCTGTGCCCAAGAGAAGTTGAATCCATTGGTGGGTGAGGAGGTGCTGAAATGCTTCAAGTCGAACCTGCCAGGGAGAGTTCCACCAAATCAAACAAGTAATTGGGCAAAAAAGGAGAATATGCAAAATAGATTCCTGTCCAGCATGACATAGGTAGCATTCAGTGTTGGTTAGGGTGATGACTGCATGAAGTCGATCCTTGGTAGGAAGGGTGCCAGAAATCAGTTTTCAAATCCAGAGTTTATGTCGGCCATGGAGTGGATTTTTCCAAACTTGACTCCACACGTTTCGTGATTCGCTTGAGATAGCAGGCACTTTGCCTTGAATGATTTCTTTGTAAGCTGATTTAACAGAGAAGGCCCCTGACGTGGAGGGTGCCCAAACAAGGTGGTCTTGCTCCCGAAAAATAGGAGTATTAATAATCTTGGAACTGATGTGAGGTGGAAATATAATTATGATCTTGTGCTGATTCCAGTTCATCCCATCGTCAGTCATTAGGTCACTTACGAACATGATGTCTTGATTGACAACTGGACCTCCAGGCAACCGAAAGTTAGGGATGTCAACTAACCAAGGATCCTTCCAAGCATCCAGCATAGAATTTTCTCCAACCTAATAACAGAGGCCCTTCTGTAGGAAGTTCAGGCTGTGTTTGATGCCGCCCCAGATCCAAGAACTAGCTTAATTTGTTTGTCTGTTCAAAGTCTAATGTTCGCCTACCTCTGAGGTACTTGGAGCGGACAAGTTTAACCCAATTTTTTTCCAGTGAGGTGCATAAATTCCAGCCCAATTTGGTAGTGAATGCCAGATTAACATCCTTCATCTTCCGTAATCCCAAACCACCTAAGTACTTAGGGGTACAAATGACATCCCATGCTTTAAGATGTAGACGGTGTCTATCAATATCATCGAATCCCCAAAAAAACTTTCTCATCTTCCTGTCAATCTTGTCATTAATGTAATTGGGCATGAGAAAAGTTTGCATGATGTAGGAAGGAATGGAATGTACCACTGATTTCAGCAAAACTAATCTGCCAGCCATGAAGAGTGTGTGTTGTTTCCATCCACTTAATCTCTGTGCTACTTTACCCACGATGATGTCAAATACTTGGGATTTGGAGTTGAATTTACAAAACGGATGCCCTAAGTATTTCCCCCTGTGATCGCATTCTCTCATCCCCAGCACCCTACATAGAGATGTGCGGTCCTGTCGTGCTACGTTATTGCTAAAATGGACAACCGACTTGTCCCAGTTTATGGCTTGTCCGGTCCATTAGCAGTATTTGTGAAGGCATTCAGTCACTGTAGCAGCTTCCTTCTCAGTTGCACCACAATAGATCACAAAGTCGTCTGCATACATTAAGTGTGTGATCTTCGGACTTGAGCGATTCACTTTAATTCCATGAAGAAAACCACCGTGTTCTACTTCAGCTATAATTCGAGAAAGGATGTCAGAATAAATGGTGAATAGAGCCGGAGACAACGGGTCTCCTTGTCTAAGTCCGCGCTTTGCCTGAAAATAACCACAAGAGGAGCCATTGAGTAAAATGGAGAAATAGGTGTTAGAGATACATT